>RCUC01127563.1:0-41536 GCA_003697995.1 Taxidea taxus jeffersonii
CCTGGTGCCAGGACAAGGCTTGGCTACATACCTAACCTTACCCTAATGTGCATCTGAGTCTTCTGGGCCTTTTCTACAAAACAAAGAGCCTCTACAAGACTCTTCCTAAGATCCCACCCCATTACATTAAAATGCAGATTTAGAGACCCTGAGGAAGCAGAAGTGGGGAGAGCTTAGCAGAGGGGTGAGGCCCAGAGATGCTCTTCCTAGATCTCTTTCCTCCCTGGGTGCTTGTGTATTTTCCAATTTATAGAGAATGAGAAACAAGGCAGGGGTGTTTCTTCACTCAGTAACCCAACAATAACTTTTTGACTAGAGGGAAACAAGGGGAACAGTGCTCTCACTATGCTGACACAGCCCATGCAGAAACATGGCAGAAGATAAATCAACACTCAACAAAATTCACCAAGATAACTTCAGATGATGGTAACAGCCAAGGAGAAAATAAAAAGTCAAATGTGGGAGAAAACATAAAAATAAAATGCATATTTATCTCGAAATTTCATTTAAGGAAAATTGAGAATGACCTATTTAATCACCATGAGCCAACATATGCAGCTGGAGTGTCATTTTCTGCTCACATATGGCAGTGAGACAGAAAGTGTTTGCACCAGTGATGAGCATTTCCTCTGAAACCTGAATGGCAGTAACCTATATTCCAACTACGTCCCATGATCTGCAGGCATAAGGCTGGCAGGTTTTCTTTGGAATCTAGCAAGTACTTGGAGGCGTGCTGGGCTTGGCAGAAGCTAAAGCTCGCCAAGGCCTGGTTCTGATCATTGACAGCTGCCTCCCAGACTGCTGCCATCCCACCAGCCTGTAATGAACCCCAACCCAGGCCTGCCTGCTGTGGCTTCCGAAAGGGGCGGAGGCAGCGACTGCTTATTAAATCAGCTTTCTAGTTAGTGAGTGAGGACACTGCTACTGCAGCAGTCCTACAATTAAAACAATGACAGAAAACCTCTCCTTCCATGACCCCTCGATTGATTATAAAACAAGATGAATCTCCTTTGGCTACATGCAAAGATGTGAAATAGCAGAACGGTGCTTTTTCAATGGATAATGGTGGTCACGTGGAAGAAAAACATGGATCACAGAGTCACACAGGAGTTCTTCCCTCACAACTGGAACAATGTAGGCTCAGTCTCTGGGGGTAACGATGGAGCACGGGTAATAGGTTGGACTTCAGAACTTCTCTGAAGAGATTAGGATAAAGTTCCAAGTAAAATAACATATCAATTTTTACAATAGAATATCAACTTTGATAAAGTTCTAAAAATTAAAAGTATAAGGAAACCATATTTGCAATAAATCTTTCCTAAATCTCAACAAAAGTATAGCCAACAGAAATGCCTGGACAAGTGTTTGGTGAATTAAAGGAAGGAAGGAAGGAAGGAAGGAAGGAAGGAAGGAAGGAAGGACATTCTGTTCAAAATATATTTATATTTTTATTTAGTATTTAGTTTAATATTTAGTTATATTTAAAAATATAACTAAAAGGGTGCCTGGGTGGCTCAGTCAGTTAAGCGTCTGCCTTCAGCTCAGGTCATGATCTCAGGGTCTTGGGATCGAGCCCCACATCAGGCTCCCTGCTCAGGTAGGAGTCTTCTTCTCCCTCTGCCTGCCCCTCCCCCTGCTTGTGCTCTCTCACTCTCTTTCTCTGCCAAGTAAATAGATAAAATCTTTTAAAAAACATTTACTAGAATGTAAAAGAATAAACCAGGAAAATCATTTTAAAAATTCATATCCACATTCCTTGCAGTAATCTGGGTTTGAATTGTCATAGAACAACACAGCAGGGGGAAAAATCTCTCTGCGGTATTTGAAGAGGGAATTATTTCTTTGTTAGACACATTCATTTGCCACTGTGACTCATCTAATATAGAAAAAGGAAATAAAGAAATATATTGGCCTGTTAAAGCACCCTTAAAATCTGAACACATTAAAACACATCTATGTAGGGGAAAATGTGGGCCCTTCATCCCTTATTGATGGCCACAGGATCTTATTAGGACAGTTACTCTTAAAGCCTTGTGAAAGATGACAAGGAGTGTCCACGTAGCTTGGGCCATAAACATAGCCTAATGGATCTGAGGAATGCCACCCTCCAAAGTATCTTCACAGAGGATAGTCATTTTTAGGCATCAGTTAAGATCACTGTAACATAGGTAACTATTAAAATTAAATATCATAGTTGCCTACATTTTTTAAAAGCTAAGAAATTCTTGAAAGAAACATATTTTCTTAATTTCTTCTTGGGAAAACATTAGACAGGTATGGTGTTAGACCTATAATTCATAAACAAGATTAAAGATTATAAAGTCTGTGTAGGAAAATAAAGCATGAACACACACATGTTCATGCTCATAAATAAAGTGAATGACACTCTACAGTGTTCAAAAGAGAACTGAATTCAACTTTGGTTTGGATCTACTTATGTGACCTCAGGTGAAAAATTTGCTTCTCTGTGCTTCCAACTTTTCGATGCCCAAATACCATGCAGGCTCTTTTTCATCCAAGGTCCTTTCCAGCAACAGGGTGCCATGGTCTCAAATATCTTCAAATATCTGCAATTTGATATTTCAAATCTGGTACCATGATGATACCAAAAGCATAAGAGTCTTTGTAATATTTTTGGAAAGCACAGGCTCGAGACAAATGTAGCATGGAAATATTGAAGATGACACAGCTCCGAATGTAACAAACATAATACAGTTGGATAATTTAATATGATGACCGTAGTTCAATTTATGCCCTATTTTTACCTTGAGTGAACTACTGTTGACTTATTTCTAGAATCTGCTTTTGATCAAAATATGGTAAATCAGGAATAATTACAGACTATTAGATATTCCAAAGGCTTCTGTGAACGATGTCCTAAAATATCCCTTTCAACTTTCCAGAGAAATCCCCAGGAGGACTGGAATAACAGGGCACTTATTACCCCTTCAGTCATTCCAATACAGATGTGGCTCCATTTACATTACTCATCATTCATTGTTCTTGTTTTCAGGTATACCAGGGCACTGAGACGGTTAAAAGGAACATTTTCTCAAACATGAAAGAATAAACTCAGTCTGTTCGAATTACTTGTAGATGAGAACCACTGGGAATCTTCATGGTGAACAGAAGGTTTAGTGGGAAGAAATCTGGAGATAAAAATCATCAGAACGAACCAGAAATAGGAAAAAGGAGATGGGATGGATGCCAATTTGTAGAAAAGGGCAGAACAAAGAAGACCAAGAGATACGTAGAGAGCAGATCTTTGGTTGAACACGATTAGAAAGATGGTCGATTTTTTTAAAAAGACTTGAAAGAGGAGGAGTAGAATTTCTACTCTCCATTTGAAACCCTGGAGTTAGTCTTATGATATAGAGATGACATAGTGACAACAGCACAGCTAGGTGTCAAGAAACCGATCAAACCAGGTCACTTGGGAGAATCTATTCTTTGTGGGGAAAGAAACCAGATGCCAGGCCCGCCATCAGGTGCCCTGCACTGCATGAGAGGACTACAACTCTCCTTCACTCAGGGCTTGAACAGTTATGCTTTCTTCCGTGGGATGCTTGTTTTATTCACTCTGACAAACCAATACCGTCCAGCTGCTGTGCATACAGAACCAGGTGCATTGGTGTTTTTAGAGTTCGCTTCTAAAACTCTTTTATAGGGAAAAAAACAGTTCCAGTAGAAATTTTCACTTTCCAACCCCTTCCCTTGCCTGGATGATTCCTTCATGATAAGTTCCAGGCTGGCCCCTAAGTTTTCATCTGGGAAAGGCAATCATGACATGATGCTCCCACTAGGTGGCAGCAGCGGGCACGTCTGTGGCCCTCAAGGGCAGGGTTACGGGGGCAGGGTTACCGGGGCGGGGGTGCGCGGGCGGGTTAAAAACAACCTGAAAAGATGAGGGCAGGGGATTTCCGCAGCAGAGTCTTAGATGCCTAGAAATGGTAAGATTCAAGATGAAAAGGGACAGAAAAACGGGTCAAGGAAGGGGAAATCAGCATCGTGCTGCTGGGCCTGGTGAGGCTGAGCTAGTGGAGTATGGGAAGGGTCCCCCATGTCTGGCCGCATACAGTGCTGTCCTTCTCAAAGGTGCTGTGTCCAGCCTGGAGTTTGCTCAGGAAGTCTTCTGGAGTACTGAGGAGCAGAGTGGATGGGGCCAGCTGCTGGCCCACCCAAGCGTGTGGACATGAATGCTGGGTCCTGCTTCCTTCCCCTCCCGCGCTATCCATACTCTCGGTGGTGCTGGATGTCCAGAAATCCCTCCGGCTGTGGCAACCCACAAACTCTCCCCTCTTAGAGGAACCTCACACTGTAGGTTGCTCCTAACGACAGAGACCAGCTGAGCTCTTATCCAAACAAGACCACTTTTACAAGTGAAATTGTGCTGCTAATGATTCCATCAGAGCCTCAAGTACAACCCAGGCTCTCAGGGCAAATGCAGGTGTGTGACTATCCAATTCCCAGCTATCTCCTGCAGGAGAGAGCAGCCAGCCCTCGGAGCCCTGGGAAGTAGAGGAACTGAAGCTCTTCCGCCTAGGAGCGCCGGGCAGAGAGTAAACAAACAATCAGAATCTCCAGAGTGAATCAGTAAGGGGAGCTGACGTTGTGTTAGCTCCCGCAAAGGACGTACAGGCCAATCTACAAATTGTGGCTTTACAGAGGAGGAAAACTCAGATTTGGAGAGTTGAAGTCCTCATGGAGTGATAAATGGCAGAAACAGACCAGAACTCAGTGCTGGATGCCTCCTACCCAAATGTTTTCCCACGTCAGCGTTCCAAATGGGCACGACCCAAACCCAACCACTCCGCATGTGTAAGGCGGGAATTCAAAGGAAGAGGGGCGTTTATAAACCATTCACCCAGGAGGAGGTATGATGCTGTGACCCTGTGAACAGAGGCACAAAAGCAAATGCTTGCAAGTGACAGGCAGACAACAGAAATGGGGAAAGTGGCTGGCTGGGCAAGAGACACCCGGCTCCCTGGTTATAGTAGATAACAACCAGGTGAGAGCACAGTCTTGGTGTTGTTTATTCAACGCAGAGCTAAAAATGAGGGTTTTAGTGTTTTTCAAAAACATGTGAGATCTCTCCATGTTTTTAAGGATAAGAAAAATCGTCAAGTCCTGTGGAAGCCAAATCAAGACATCTGTGAATTCATCCTTGACCTACAGGCTGCGACAGTGCCCCCTCCTGGACCACACTCTGGACGAGCTGATTGAGCTGCACTGGGGTTATGGCCTGGCCCACCAGATTTTTACAGCCTCCCCTGGTGATCTCCAGGGCAAAGCTGAGCTTTACAATGTGAAGTTTTGATCATTGTCAGCATGGGCATCAAATGGAAATTAGAAATGCAGAATCTGGAGTCCTACCAGGTTCTAGTGAATCTGTAAGATTCTCCTGAAATCAAACTCCTCATTTTAAGCAGACACCCCCCCCCCCAACTCCCTGCCTAAGGTGGTTTGTTTGAGAAATCCTGATCAAGAGAAAGGGTCAGCCAGTGTGCATAATCCTAACAACCAAAGGCAAGGCCAGATGTAAAACACTGCCACTCCATTCCCCATCCTGCCCACGGCCCAAACATGGCCCCATCCTGGGAAGGCAGAAGAGCCTTTCATCTTCTTTTGTTCTGCCGTGCTTTTCTTGGTAACAGTTCTGCTCATGTAGCTGGGCAGGAAGAAGCAGTAAGTGCATCCTAGAAGTTGAGGTATCTGTGCACTGGTTCTTTTCTTGAGAGAGCAGTGTCTTAATTGGGCTGCCACGGTAAACAGATCTTGCCCTTAGGGATCCCACAAGAAGATGGCTAACCAAAAAATAATATTATCGGCTCTGTCTCCAAACGAGAACCGATTAATCTTGAGTCTAACCTTCGGCTTCCTTTATTCCACATCACTGATTTTACCATATATCTTTTTACCTGTCAGATGTCTCTGGCATAAATGTCACCGCACGGTCCCTTCTATGACATGGTCTCTAAGTTTTAAAAATTTCTCCACGATGCAGCCGAGAGAATGTAGTGTTCTTTGTCATCTGACAAGAGTCCCAACTTCGTTAAAAGCTCTTAGAATGTGCTGGTTTCCCTAAAGGGAAACCTTGTCCTCATTTATCTATTCCTCCCAAGGGGGAAAAAAAATGGATTAGCCCCAATCCCATGCAGGGAGTCAGTCAATAAACGTTAAAATACAATAATAATAATGACCAGAAAGCTTTGTCTTCTTCCTTATCTGTGCAGGTTGCCATGGTTACCACTAAAATCTTGTTTTGTTTCACTGGTCCTTCTATTCTTTTACATAAGATTCCTTGGGGTTTACTGCTCCCCTTCTCTCCATTTTACTACTTCCTTGAGGATCTGTCACTGTCACCAATGGAACACACCTGTGCTATATACCTGGGACTCTTTCAATTTTAAATGAAGTACATTCTCTCCCATGAAACTTTCAAGAGCCCAATCGTATGAATGAGCTTAAAGCATAGAAATAGAAGAATACTGTGATAAAAATCGCAATATTCTATTTTTCCAATTGGTCACATTGCAAAAGTATGTGAAAAAAATAGAATTTTATTAACTAAGCTGCCGTGCTTTCCTGCTATAATAAAAAACATACTTCTTCTTTATCAGAAATACTTATATAAGACATATCTGAATCCTGAAACATGTTCCCTTCACCTCAGAACAATTGAAAGCAAGTGCCACCATGTGCACAGTGTCTCTGGGAGCTCTGTGGTTCCCTATCCTGTGTGCATGGAGATTTTTCCGTTGGATTGTGACTCTAGTGTTCACCAACCTTGGGCTTCTACCCTTTGGTCGCCCAGATAACCCCTTGGTGTTTCCTGGAGTAGTCCCTGCCTTGGTAAAAAGGGTAAAAACCCTCCACCCCCGTTCTCTAAAGCTGTAGCTGGGCAAGACATTTGGAAGCTGTAACTCTGTGTTCAACTATTTCTTAGATTTCTCTTTCTTTCTTTCTTTCTTTTTTTTTTTAAGATTTTATTTGCTTATTTGACAGAGAGAATGAGAGCAGAAGCAAGGGGAGTGGGAGAGGAAACAGACTCCCCAATGAGAAGGGAGCCCGATGTGGGGCTCGATCCCAGGACCCTCAAATATTTATTGATGGGTTCAACGTGCGTGGTCAGCCAGCATACAGCAGTCATCCTGACTGTTCTCTCATTCATTCTCTCCTTCAGTCCAGCCAGAGACGCGGCTGTCTTGCTTAGAGCTCATCTTCACTGATTCCCTTTTGTTACTTGACGTTTATCAGATGACAGAGCTTGCAAGCACTAGATATGGCATTTGAAGTTGATTCTCTCTCCAACAGGCAACCAAAGCCTACTTGTTGCTCGTCGAGAGGGCTTGGCTGCAGGGGTATGATGCCTAATTACTCTCTCCTCTTTCCATAGGTTAAATTATGCAAAATTGCTGATATTTGACCATTCTGACCTCTGAAAATGATAGTATCACGTGATTCAGCCTAAGCTTTAGGGAAGAGAAGGGAACATGTTCCCGAACAATTCTGGCCTATCTGCAGCTCCTGAGCTCTACTGTTTTACACAAAGTATAGACTCTCAAGCATCCATTAAAAAAAAAAAAAAAAAAAAGGGAAGAGCTATCAGATTCTTGCTGAGGTGCACTAAATTATTCAAAGGCAGGTGGATAAATCAGGAGGGAATTAATTGTGCCTCCCCCTGCCCTTCTGCCTCACAGTTCCTAGAAGGCCAGCATGAGGAAAGCATAAAGGAGTCAAACCATGACCATGTACTCATGGCTAAAGGGCTAGGAAGACAGAAAGCAACCCTAGCTGCTTTCTTTCAGGGAGAAAGGCTAAGGTCAAATGCGTATTTTGCAGGGCTTTGCTCTGTTTCTAATCCAAGAATCTGTGAGGATTCCTTTGAAAGGGAGATCAAAAAAATCAATGGCTAATATTCTCCAAGTCTCTTCCAACTAAGAGATACTGGGTACTATTATATTTGGGGCCGTGTGCACTCAAGCAGCTCTATTTTTCATGAGCATCAGGAGGGTACTAAACAGAAATATAATTTGATCAAATATAAGGAGAGGCATCAGTCAGAGACAACCACACACCAGAAATGGCATGGGGGAGGATAAGGAAACAACAGGGTATGAGCTATGTCAGTCTCGATAACTCATCTTTGATAACCATGTATACAAGACTCAGTCCCGTCATGGTGCACAAATCTTTACCTTTACAATTATCTTGTTGGCTTTCTCTTTCTAGGATATTAATGATGGCAATGGTGGGTTTTACCCATCAATTCCTGGTAACCAATCTTCTCTTCATATTCCCCACAGCACGATTATTTTCCATCGCCTCTACCAAGTTTTGCGTCCCTCCTGTGTTTTATTTTTCTTTTGTAATTTCTTCTTTAAATTTAATTTAGTTAACATATAGTGTATTATTGGTTTCAGGGATAGAATTTAGTGATTCAACAGTTGCATGCAACACCCTGTTTTCATTCCATTGTGTGCCATCCTTAATGCCCATCACCCAATTACCCCATCCCCTCACTCACCTCCCCTCCAGCAGCCCTCAGTTTATTTCCTAGAGAGAAGAGTCGCTCACGGTTTGTCTCCCTCTCTGATTTCATCTTATTTTCCTTCTCTTTCCCTATGTTCACCTGTTTTGTTTCTTAAATTACACCTCTGACTGAAATCATAGGGTATCTGTCTTTCTCTGACTCACTTATTTTGCTCAGCAAAATACCCTCTAAGGACCCTTCCCATGAAAAGATGGCAGGAAGACTAAATTCAGGTAAAAGCTTTTGTGATCAGCTCTATGTTCCTGAGAGTACTGCTGTGGTTAACCTTTTCCCAAACATGGAATAAATGCCACCAGGGAACATGTGAAATGATTTTAGGTGGCACATGCAAACTTTATTTATTTATTTAGTAATTGATTGCATACTTTTTTGTTAAACTTCTATTTTGACAATCGATACTCGTTTTCTGTTGGCAATAGAAATAAATTTAAGCGAATTAGGTTTAAAAGTCAACATGGTAAGAAAAAGTAGCAAGTCAATATTGGCACATAATTTAAGAAGGTAGTGGTAAATGAGAAACAATACATGTGGGGTGGTTCTCAACAAGAAAACCAGGGCTGAGTTCACTAGCTCCTTGTAAGTGGCATTATCTTTGAAACTCTGCAAAATAGAACTATCTTTTTAGAATTTACTGATAGTCTGTCTTTATGAAGTATTTTCTACTGGAAGCCTGAGTTCTATGAGCGGGATCCTTTCTCAAAGCCATTCTCTGAGTTCTGACCTTCTTCAAAGCCATGGCCAAAGTCCTGGTGAGGATAGGGACCTGGGGGTCATGGCTAGGAGGGCAGCAAATGGATATGACCCTCTGGAGCCCGGAAGGGCTCTCTGTCATCCCACCTCTTTCTCCCCCCACAGATCCTTGAGAGCCTCATCTGCCTGGCCCTATGCCAAGTCCTTTCCAAGCATTACCTCCTGCTTCCTCTTCCCAATCCTGTAGCATAGCTATTTATTTCTCCCCATTCTACGTAGAATGTGATAGATATCGTGCCTTGGCTCACAGAGTCTGAAGCTGGTTGAGGCAAGGTTAAAGCTTAGATCTTATAACGGCAAACCAGGACAGCACTCCAGACCTCTTAGGAAGGAAGTATTTGAGAGAAATCTGTTTCTGATCAAGATCCAGAAGTTTCGATGCCATTTGGCAGGTCCTTCAAAACATGTTATTGGCGGGTCCTATATTCCACTATAAAGTAGGTAACAAAATGCTGCTACCATCAAAGGAGAAAAGGGGAAGATGTCAATCGATCGTGAGTTTCCATCCTGATTCCTACTGTAACACAGCTTTAAGTTATTTATTTCAAGGTACTTAGCTATAAATTGAATTATTTGATTAGAAAGCCAATTTTTTCCCTAAAATCATTTCATCCTTCAGCCATTAAATGAACCTAAATTCACAACATGGGAAGCTTGCTCACAAGTAGAGAGCTTTTTATTAAATTGTTTTAAGGTTTAGCTCACCTTCTGCATAATGTGCTCACTTCCTAATCTCATTTTGCAGCAACACTTTAGGCAATGATCCCAGTGAATGTAGTAGGCAGAAGTCTCTGTGTGCATGTGTGTGCGAGCACTCAAGTGTACACATTCGCACACACGGGGAGCTCAGGCATGCCGGTTTAGGCCACAGTAATCTTTTTTTTTTTTTTTTAAGGGTTTATTTATTTATTTGACAGAGAAATCACAAGCAGGCAAAGAGGCAGGCAGAGAAAGAGGGGGAAGCAGGCTCCCTGCTGAGCAGAGAGCCCAATGCGGGGCTTGATCCCAGGACCCTGGGACCATGACCTGAGCCTAAGGCAGAGGCTTTAACCTTACACTGAGCCACCCAGGTACCCCAGTAATCTTTTTTTTAAAGAGATTTATTTATTTATTTGAGAGAGACAGAGCATGAGCAGTGGGGGAGGAGGACTGGAAGAAGGGCAGAGGGAGAAGCAGACTCCCCACTGAGCAGGGAGCCCTCCGTAGGGCTCCATCCCAGGATCCGGGGACGTGACCTGAGCTGAAGGCAAACGCTTAACCAACTGAGCCACCCAGGCATCCCTGAACCACCGACAGTCTAATTTCTAAAACCAAGAGCCTTGCTGAGTGAAATATTAAAATGGATGTGGGGCCTGGGCCATGAGGTCCTGAAACCATGGGATTGGGACTAATAATCAAGGAAAGCAACTTCTTTTGGGATGCTTTATTTCCTGTGTGTCCCTGGGTAATATCACATATGTGTTCTCAGATGTAATCTCCTAGGGCCTGGTTTCAAATGTTTCAAGAGAGGTGGTGGTTAGGTAAATTGGGACCAATGATGCCATCCTGTTAGCTTTGGAAACCTTATAAAAGAATTAAAAGAATTATAAGCCTTGTCAGTACAGAGGTCCCTCCTTTCTCAAGGTGTGTGTGTGTAAAATCATATATGTCAAATATATATATATGTATACATATATATATATATATATATATTTTTTTTTTTTTTTACAGAGAGAGAGAGAGAGCACGAGCAGGGGGATCTGCAGGCAGAGGGAGAGGGAGAAGCAGGCTCCCTATCGAGCAGGGAGCCTGACATGGGACTCAATCCCAGGACCCCAGTATCGTGACCTGAGCCAAAGGCAGAAACTTAACTGACTGAGTCAGCCAGGTTCCCCTATGCCAAGGTCCTTAATACTGGCCTTGCCAATACCACATATTCAAGAAATGGATGCCACTACCGAGACCTAGCATACTGACGGGGACATGGGCTCTGGGGTCAGACTACTTGGACTATTTATCATGCTGGCTCTGTGACCTTGGGAAAGTCTGCTAACCTCTCTGTGCTTCATGTATAAATTGCGAATAACTGTAAATTTTATTTCATAATGTTATTGAGTTAATACAAATGAAGCCTTTCCTTTTCTTTTTCTTTCTTTCCCTTTTTTTTTTTTTTTTGAAGTAGTCTCCACGCAGGGTGTGGAGCGCAACGTGGGGCTTGAACTCATGACCCTGAGATCAAGACCTATACTGAGATCAAGATTCAGACTGAGCCACCCAGGTGCGCCACGGATGAAACCTTTAAAATAAGGTCTACCATTTAGGGACTACTCAAAGAATATTATCTATCTTTATTATAATTCAGAATGTTAGCTAAATCTTTATATTATTTGCATAGACTGCTTTCATATTTAAGGGATTTTTTTGCCCAAGCAATTACAATTTTAGATACTTAAAAACAAAACAAACAAAAATTATCTTAAAAGAATTATGTAATGTGAACACAGAACTATAATACTCTTTTAAAAAAAAAATTCTGAAGTGGGGGAGCCTGGGTGGTACAGTAAATTGAGCCTTCAACTCTCGGTTTCGGCTCAGGTCATGATCTCAGGGTCGTGAGATCAAGGCCCTTGTCTGGCTCTGTGCTAGGTGGAAAGTCAGCTTGAGACTTTCTCTCTCCCTCTGCCCTCTGCTCCCCTATCTGTAAATACATAAATAATTTTTTTTAATCCTGAAAGGATATTGTAAATGTCAGGAATAAATTCATCCAGTTTGATATATTTTATAGTAAATCTCTAAAATGTACACATTATGAGATTAATAAAAATATTAGACATGACAGTGGCATAAAGCCGATTTTTGTAATGACATAATTTCCATATTTGACATATTATTACCACAAGCTGTTAAACAGATTAAGAGAAAGTTACACTATCCATTTCAACATCCCCCCAAAATGGCTCCAAACTTCATGTTCCCATAGCTAGTCACATGTGTCCTCGAAAGCATTGCTTATGGCTCAGCGGACAAAACGTTCAGCCTGAAATATTAATTGTGCTATTTATGCCACGGCATCAAGGAGTGAGAAACACGGGCCTCCTGGTCCAAACCATAAATTCGATGACAGTTACTCTTATCTTTCTTCTGAATTCCACCTTCCCATCCCTCTGACTTATACCGAATGCTCTTCCATCCACCGCTTTGTTTGGCACGGACAACATCCCCACTTTGTGCTGGAGAAGGATGCGGGACATGGACGTGGGCCTGAGCCGAGAGCTGTGAGTGACCAGCATCTCGCCTCAGGCGCCAGACTCTGGGATGGGCACATTCCACACAGCGGAGTGCAGGGCTTCACAAAGCCCGGAAAAAATGGACCCTTTTTCAAATAAGGTAAATGAAGCTCAGAAACTTCAAATATTTGATCGTGGTCACAGTTACGATGTGTGTGACTCCCCTGGCGTCCCTGTGTGGGAGGGCGTGGGTCTTCTGGTTACCAGCCAAAGAAAAGAAGCCAAAGCCAAAAGCTGACCACAGTGTCTGTGTGTGTGTGTGTGTGTGTGTGTGTGTGTGTGTATTTTAAGATTTTATTTATTTATTTGAGAGAGAGAGAGAGCACAAGCAAGGGAAGATGAAGAGGGAGGGGGAGAACCAGGCTCCCCGATGACCAAGGAGCCCGATGCAGTACTCGATCCCAGGACCCTGAGATCATGACCTGAGCCGAAGGCAGAGACTTTAACCCACTGAGATACCCAGGCAACCTTCAGAGTATCTTTAGTTTGTAGAACAACTGAGTGTATTTTGTTTATCCATCTTTCCCACATTTTCTATGAGGAACATTCACTGTCTCAATGATGTGAACAACACAGTTTTAAAATAATTAAACATTAAAGACAGAGAGGCAGCAAGGCACTTTCTGGGAGACAGCGTTCCCCAACAAAGGCTTAAGTTACCAGGCTTCCCACTCGTGTTTGTGTTTATATGGGAAATTCAAAGATTTTAAAAAGAAAAGAAGAAAAAAGAAAAAAGATTTAAAAAAAAAAGAAGGAAAGAAAGAAAGGAAGGAAGGAAGAAAGAAAGAGGAAGGAAGGAAGGAAGGAAGGAAGGAAGAAAAACAATCCAACAAAACAAAACTCTTCCAGAGCCAAAGACATGCATCATTTAGTGTGGAATGGCAAACGGCAAGTTGATCATTTTGGATTAGAAACAAACCTAACACCGGTCGGCCAACCAGCTAGACCTTGTCTCAATGAACAGGCTGTCTACCCAGGACTGCTCTCTGCCCCAGGGCACTGCTTCTCATCTCCTCTCTCTCTTGGCCTCCAAATCCCAATTCCCTTGCTTCAGTCTACACCACACAAAGGATGCTCTTCAAATGGACAGGACACATATAGGAATCAGCACAGGGAAGTGTGGGCACACCAGCCATTCCGGCTGTCTCCCTCGGCCATTTCTCAGAAACATCCCCTTCCAGGTCTTCCATTCCATTTCCCCAAAACTAAATGTGCCATCCTACCACGTAGGATCATCTGGGATTGCTGGTTTGTGAACAATGTTGCTTAAAGTATTAATAGATAGTTTTTCTTTTTTTTAGATTTTTTTATTTATTAATTTGTCAGAGAGAGAGAGGGAGCGTGAGCACAGGCAGACAGAGAGGCAGGCAGAGGCAGAGGGAGAAGCAGGCTCCCCGCCGAGCAAGGAGCCGGATGTGGGACTCGATCCCAGGACGCTGGGATCATGACCTGAGCTGAAGGCAGCTGCTCAACCAACTGAGCCACCCAGGCCATGCGATTTTATCCTTCCCTTTTCCTGGGGCCCTAATATTATTTCTGAAGAATATTCTTTCTCTTCCTCATATTTTCTTTCTCTCTCTGTCTCTCATTCATTTAGTGTATTACCTCGACTAATAAATGTGTAATAATAAGTTTAACCTGGTAGAATGCTTGTACAGGAGTATTTCACAGTGTGATGAAAGATAAAAAAAAATACTGTCAATTTAATTACATGCCACTCATACCTACTAATATCAGATAATAATGACTTTCTTGTTAAATATGGGGCAATAAACTAACTCCAAATCAAAATTTCACATTATACCTTGCTTTTATTTTATTTTGAGATTTTATTTATTTACTTGAGATAGATTGAGAACAAGTGAGAGAGAGAGAGAGCATGAGAGAGCACAAGCAGGGGGAGCAGGAGAAGCTCCCCACTGAGCAGGGAGCCCAACGAGGGGCTCGATCCCAGGACCCTGGGATCGTGACCTGAGCCAAAGGCAGATGCTTAACCCACTGAGCCACCCAGGCGTCCCTACATTTTATTTTTACTTCAGTAGTGCTGTTATTCTCCACCACCTCCCCATACTCCTCCGGAAAACAGTGTTTCTCCAGCAACAGGACACTAATTGGTTTTAAATCCATGTCCTTCACTTAGAAGCACAATTATCCCCTGATCAGCTTCTTTGCGCCACCCCACTGCCATAAAATACAGTCATGAAATATTCACGAGCAGCTTATGGGAGAAGAGCTTTGCTCTATTCCGACTCAGGATAAGTTAACTTTGCTCCCAACTGGAAGAAAAAGATGACAGAAAAGAGATCAAAGTTTCCAACCTGGAGCCCATCGAAGAAACTGCTAATTGTTAGCTAAAGTAGAGAGAATCACAGACATAGACAGAAATGATGGGAGAGTCTTAGAGGAAACTTACTTACTCTCCTCCCGACCCTCCCTCCTCTCATTATTCCCACAACATACAGGCATGCCTACGCACACACACTTGGGCACGCATGCACACAGGCACACATGCCTGCACAAACACAGGCATATCCTGAAGGCAGTGGGTAGAGACCTGACTTGAACGTTTGTCATACGTCCTTATTTATTTAAACCACATATGGTTCCATCCTGATCATTACTATTAAAGGAGTGAGATTTTCTTTAAATCAATTATTCAGCATTCAAAATTAACTTGTAAGATTACTATACCGTACACCTCAGAGCTGGAAATCACTGAGAAAATGTGTGTACACACCATTTACCAAGAACATTTAAGAGATACACATGCAGCAGTGAAAGTAAATATTTGTTTTAAAAAAAAAGTATACATCATTTTTTTAAACCCAAAGTCTAATTTCCTTGTTCCCTTAATGAGAATTATCATACCCGTTTTACTATCCCCCCTGAGGATTAAGTGAAATATCTCATTGGGACATGTAGGGTGCATTTATTTCTTGGCACATTTTGACAAGTATTAGCAGAGTATGAATCTATTGTCATAGAAATATGAAAATGGAAGGTTCTCAGGTTAAAAAAAGAAAAGCCAGCAGAATGCTTAATTTTTGCCAAGAAGCTTAGCAGTGAGCACAATGGGTTCTTTTCAAAACACCTTCCTTCTCTGTCTAGAGAATTCTGGGTCCTTAGGTATGTGAATGGTTTTACCCTAAAGAGGGTTCAATGAGAGGCAAGCTTCCCACTTGGGCCATCTGCAGTGGGTTAGGGCTCCTGGCTCCTCATCCCACCAGGACATGAGAGGGTGTGGCTGGGAGGAAGACTGTAGGCTCAGACATTTTGGTGGGCTTACACATCTCTCCTCTGTACCTGGGCAGCATTTCGTCCTCAAGAAGGAGGAAAGGGATGGTCTATAAGCTCTTGAATGGGTGTGAAGAGGAACAGCTGCAGACAACAAATTGATTTCATTGGTGGAGCTCAATAGAAGCAGGCAGGGGGCCCCAGAGCCGCTGTGCCCCACTGTGCCTACCCACCAGGGTAGTCAACATCATTAAGATAATTCGAGAGTGCCTAACTGCAGAAGCCCAGTGCTGGTGCTGGCGTCACTGCAGGGGGAGGAGGGCAGAGGCGTGGAATTCTCATCTGCAGGGCACTCCAAGGGCCTGAAGCAGAGAAAGGAACAAACAGCAGGGCGGATTGCAAAACACCTCCTTGCTGCTCGGTCTCCGCAACAGCCCAGTTGCCAGATGAGCAAATGATCTGGTGTTTCCAGGTCCCCTTGTGTTGCTTCCTTTCTGGTACACTGAACCCCCTCCCTGGAATGTGCCGCATCTCCCTGACGCTCGAGCAGATGCTCTATGACTTGAAGCCCAAGTGGTTTCCACATGCACATTCCTGGTGCGAGAACCCAGTGGGAGCCCCTGAATCATTCTGATGCCTTTTATGATGTCCAAACACATGCTTAGAGAAGCAGGATGACCTGTAAGAGAAGGAAACGGCTGTCATAACAGCCAAATATTTAGATCCCAGGAAAAGGTTGCCAGAGGCTCCATTTCCCGAAGAGACCTGCCAGACGCACCTGTGTAAGGATCAAATTTCCGATATCGTTTTAATCTGATCCGTAAGCCTGCGTGGTTTACATATCTCAATGAGCCTGCGTGTATATAAAAGGGAAGTGAGTTACTACCGAGCAGATCCTCTCAGAGACAGATTTAGTAGTAGTTATCTCTGCATTTACTTGTCTGCAGGCATTTGCCCAGAGTTGTTTTTGAAAATACAGGTGCAAGACGTCGTTCAAATCAACCACGGAGGCACGGGGAGAGAACCCCCCACCACAACTCCCGGTTCCCTCGCTTAACAGCCAGGCTCCAGTAAAGTGCCAGAAATTTGGCACCTCTGTTTAGAATGATGGATGAAAGGCACAAAAATAAACATTTTCCAAATGCCCTCTATGTAATAAAGGCCAATTCCTAGCATATCATAATTTCCCAAAACTTAGGTAAGACTTATGACTATTTTTTACCCTTTTGGAAAGCCTCATCATCAAAACCAAAGTGATTACTCATAAGCTGTTATTAGAAGTCAGTGAGCACGTTGAGATCTCTCTTCCTTAATCACTTCTCCAGAGGAGAAAGAAGCTTGGTGTGTTTTCTGGCACTGGCAACAAGAGATGTCTTGGCCTCCAGGACATACAACTTGTAGGTCAGGTAAAATCCATGCATGGTTTCTTCATCAACGGTCGAGATCGACCAAGCGTGTCTATAAATGTATATATCATGGTATAAGGTACTCTCACTTGCTCAACTACGAAGTTAAAGGAAGATCGTCATACACTGGGACTTGTTACAAGCATATGACCAATTTCTTTAGCCACAGTGACTAACGACCTGAAATACTCCTGGCGCAGATTTGAGAAAGTACGGATGGACTATGTCATATTCGCTTCCGGGACCATTTCTGACGGTACCAGACATCCTCCTTCCCTGATTGCCTCGGCACATGCACTAACAACTCTACACAATAAGAATTATTTCTAGAACACTGACATTCAACAAAATGCTAGGAATCAGGGCAAAGGATATTCAAAGCTTTCAAAAGGGGAACTGTGTGGAGAGGGAATAAAGAAACCAAATGGCCTCATGAGCAGTAACATTAATTTAAAACACCGCTTGCTTTGAAAATATTTAAACTAAAAGAGGATCACTTTTCCTTCTGTAATTGCTATTTTAGAATCATTAAGACACTGATACATAAAATCATATAGATACAGAAACCACGGAATAGAATGAAATCCGAGGGCTGATCTAGATCAACTCACGATCCCATACGTGTACCTCCTTTCCTAAGTCTCCGCCCAGTGTTCTAGTGGGAGGTCTTGGTGGCAGGAGCGTATTCTCTTGGGAAATGGTGCAACAGCCATACAATGGGATTTATACAAAAGGAGAACTAGTTTCAAATCTTGATTCTGTTACTGCCTTATATGGCAACTTGCTCAAGCTAGTGAACTTCTTTGAGCCTTGTCCTTACTTAAGAATGACAACTTGTGGGGCACCTGGATGGCTCAGTGGGTTAAGCCTCTGCCTTTGGCTCAGGTCATGATCTCAGGGTCCTGGGATCGAGCCCCACATTGGGCTCTCTGCTGGCCGGGGAGCTTGCTTCCCCCCGCCTCTGTCTGCCACTCTGTCTACTTGTGATCTCTGCCTGTCAAAGAAATAAAATCTTTAAAAAAGAAAAAAAGAATGACGACTTTTCTATTTCATGTAGATGTTGTGAGGGAGGGAGGGGACTGAGTGATGTCCAATGCAGTATCTTGCCCAGATTAAATACTCTATAAATGTTAACTGTTGTCTTCCGAGATAGGCCTATAAATGGATGTTTTTGACATCTTTTAGGGACATCTTAGGATGCCATTAGGAAACCACATTTCAGATTTTTCAGTCCCCCAATGTAGCTCTCCACTTGAAAATTAATTATTTCAGAAAAAGAGCATGAACACATCGCAAGTAGCTTGCATGCCTTATTTCTCCTTGCCAAGTATTTAACTTTGCAACTCTTTCCCATAGATTAATTACAAAGTTGAGCCCTGACCTCCATCACTCTGAGGAGGGAAAGTCTGTCCAGATGAGGCTAGAAGTGGCTTCTTTTTTTTTTTTTTTAAATATTTTATTTATTTATTTGTCAGAGAGAGCGGGAGCGAGCACAGGCAGACAGAGTGGCAGGCAGAGGCAGAGGGAGAAGCAGGCTCCCTGCTGGGCAAGGAGCCCGATGTGGGACTCGATCTCAGGACCCTGGGATCATGACCTGAGCCGAAGGCAGCCGCTCAACCAACTGAGCCACCCAGGCGTCCCTAGAAGTGGCTTCTTTCTGCATGAGTTACTCATCAAGAAATCGGATTTCCATCCAAGCAGAAGCATCAACACGCAGAGCTTTGGAGCCAGGCCTCCTCGCCTTACAGTGTTTTTCTGTATTCTTTTCACTGTCTATGGTGCACGGGTCCTTTGCCAAGTAGTTATTTCCTCTGTGTGCAGTAGAACCTTTGCTTTTTGATCATTAAGATAAACTCACAGTATAGTAACCCGGTAACATCGTTAAGACATGAGACAGACAATGACTAGAGCTTTTTCCTCTCGGAGGTAAGTCAGACCTTGCTGAAACAGAGGCCCTTGCAATCTACCATCAAGGAAGTAATATTCTGAGCATCTCCCCAAAGAGTAGTTCCTACCACTAATAAGGCCTTCATTTTAGTTTTTCCTTCAAGAGTTAAGAAGCACTTCCATTTCCAGGTCAGGGTTTAGTCACTGGAGCTCTGTGATTGGGACACAGGTGTGCCCAGGTATCGATCCCTCAGTCCTTATTCCCACCCGGAGAGGCCTGGGGGGCGATATCATCCTTTATCATTATGCCGGTCGATGCAGAAAACATTTTCTGCTTGAGTATTGATGTGCAATGTTGAGAAACAGAGAATCTCTAATCATCGTCTGCCTCACTTCTTACAACGTTATCAGATTCCCCCATATAGTGGGTTTATCTTACTGATCAAAAGGTAAAGCTTTTTTAAAGACACACAAATGAAATAGGTTCTAGTCTATTCTTCCTTAGGTAGCTGAGGAAAGTCCAGGATCCTAAGTGCCACCTGACTGTGGGACAAAAAGTGTCATGCCTTCTGTGATGAGAGGTAATTATAGTATCACTTTTTTCTACTTTTCTACAGATGTGAGGAACATGCAATGTCTATATAATTGATGGGTCTTTACGATGCACCATATAGTTGGAAATTTTATCATGGAAAGAAAGGGTGTTGTCTGTCTCCCAATATCAAGAAAGTGATCGGCTAATTAATGCTTTGTGACTAATAATATAGTAAATGAATAAAGATAGGGAATACCGGGTTCATGTGCACACTCATTTAACTGTTTCCTATTTTCTGGGGTGGCCAGGTGGCTCAGTCGTTAGGTGTTTACCTTCAGCTCAGTTCATGATCCCAGGGTCCCGGGATCAAGCCCTGCATGGGGCAGGGTGCAGGGGGACCCTACTCAATGGGAAGCCTGCTTCTGCCTCTTCCACTCCCCCTGCTTGTGGTCCTTCTCTTGCTGTCTCTCTCTCTCTGACAAATAAATAAATAAAAATTAAAAAAATAGCTTAACTGTTCCCTGTCTTATCTGACATGCTAGAAAGGATAAATCATGAACATAAATGTTAAGGCATATATCAGTAGTAGCTACACTTGCATTGTTCTTATTTTATGATTACTAATATCTCCATGGACCCCATGGCTTACAAAGAGAAGACCTCTTAAAATGATGAGAACACACACACAAAAAAAAGGCACAGTGGAACAAAAGTGGTCTTTTTGATAGAGAAACAATGTGTTTTTGCATGAGGAAACATCATACCAAGTTCACTTTTGGCACATCGAGGTTAAGTAGGTGTGCAGAAATAATACTATCCTAAAATAAAAGTCAGCCAGTGACTCAAGAAGAATAAGTTTATTACCATATAGAAAGAAAACCTTCTTGTGTTCCTATTTTTGTGTCTAAAGCATCATGGAAAGACACTTCCCGATTCCTTTTATAAACCCTTAATTGTGGAGGAAAGGGGATATTTGACAAAGGAGGGTGTCAGCTGACTCAGAATGGTTCATTGTGTGCTTCAATACTGCCTTCTTAAATGAAGGATAAGGTGAAAATTAAAGCACCGAGAGAGAGACAGAGAGAGAGAGAGAGAGAGAGAGAAGTGTAGAACAAAAAAGGAAGCTTGAAAAAAAAAACTTGAGATTGCTTAACAACCAAGTGATAAAGGAGAATTTTTCAAGGAGAGAAGGACTCACAAAGGAGCTGGTGAAAAAGAAATTATAAAGATCTATATCCAAAGGTCACAAGAATTCATGACAGAGATTTACTCAATTTCATTGTCTCTAAGCAGCCGATAACTAAGCCAGCCTTTCTCTAGCATTGCTTTTTCCAAATGGTGATCACTAGCCATGTGACCTTGGTATGTGGCTAGTGGGAATCAAGATGTGTTCAAAGGGTAAAATACACACCAGTTTGGAATACTTAGCAGAAAAATGTAAAATATCTCCCTAATAATTTTTGTGATAACATTAAATAAAACATTAAAGTCGACTTCACTTGTTTTTTGTTTTTTAAAGATTTTTATTTATTTGTCAGAGAGAGAGAAAAAATAGAGAGCACAAGCAGGGGGAGTGGCAGAGAGAGGGAGAGAGAGAAGCAGGCTTCCCACTTGAGCCAGGAGCCTGACACAGGACTCGAACAAGGACCCTAGGATCATGACCTGAGCTGAAGCAGACACTTAACCCACTGAGCCACCCAGGAATCCCTCAACTTCACCTGTTCTTGTTGCCATTTTTTTGCTTTACTTTTTTTTTTTTTCTTAAATTTTTTTTTTTTAAGATTTTATTTATTTATTAGTCAGAGAGAGAGAGAGAGAGCACAGGCAGACAGAGAGGCAGGCAGAGGCAGAGGTAGGAGCAGGCTCCCCGATGAGCAAGGAGCCCGATGTGGGACTCGATCCCAGGACGCTGGGATCATGACCTGAGCTGAAGGCAGCCGCTTAACCAACTGAGCCACCCAGGCATCCCTTGCTTTACTTTTTTTTAATGTGGCTTCTGCGAAATTTAAAATCATACATGGCTTGCATTATGCAAGGGGATTCGATAATAGTGCTCTAAGGGCTTTAAAAAATTATTTAAATCTGTTTACTCACAAACATATTTCCATGTGAGAAAAACTGTAGTAGTCTGTCCCAAATGTGACAAATGTCTTATTGATCTAACAACCACCTTGGTTTTGGTGACTCTTGTGCTTGAGTCATGCTGAAATTTATTACTTTTTTAAAAGATTGACTTATTTATTTTAGAATGAAAGAGAGAGAGCATGGGGGAGGGCAGATGAAGAGAGGAGAATCTTAAGCAGACTCGGCACTGAGTGTGGAGCCTGACATGGGGCTCAATCTCACGACCCTGAGATCACGACCTGAGCCAAAACCAAGAGACAGACACTCAACTGGCTATTGAACCATACAGAACCATACTGAAATTTGTGCCCAGCCCCCTCCTCACACATCTGGAGAATGCTGCTAAGAGAGAATGGTGGTCACTAACTGCCTGGTTCCTTTTCGTCATGCATGCAACTGAGGAAGTAGACTACGCATGAAGGAAACATCATGGGTAGAACTGGTCTGGGGAAGTGTGAATGGAGAAAAACTGAGAAGAACCAAGCAGAAGGGAAAAGCTTATGCCTCAGAATCTAAATCTAACCTGAAGGACACTCATTTCCATGTTGTGCTCTCCTTATTTTCACCACAGTTATGACTGGTTTACTCACTGTCAAAGAGTCTTCACGAGACGGGCACCTGGGTGGCTCAGTGGGTTAAGCGTCTGCCTTCAGCTTGAGACATGGTCCCAGGGTCCTGGGATCAAGCCCCATATCAGGCTCCCTGCTTGGTGGGAAGCCTCCTTCTCCCTCTCCCCCTGCCTGCTTATGTTCCCTTGCTGTATCTCTGGGTGTCAAATAAGTAAATAAAATCTCAAAAAAAAAAAAAAAAAGAGTCTTCACAAAAGGCTTGAAAAATGTTTGTGCTTTGGTTTCCTTCTCTATACACCTGGGAGTCTGGGTTACAAGAGTTGTGCAATCTCTGCTTCTGTCAGGCCTTTGAGGTAACCATTAGCCCCATGGGGGACTCCCCTCCCACCAGTATCCACCCCACATATAAAAACACCTGGGATATAGTAGGTGCTTAAGAAACATTAAGGAAATGAAAAAATGAATCAATCCTGATTCTTAGATATAAGCAACCACGGACTTTGGCCAACTAATGGAAAGTGAATATACTACTATAATTGCCAACAAAGGCCGGACAAGTACATTTGGAAAACAGAGACAACATATTAGGAAGCCATGCAGCCACAGCAGAATCTCTACAGCCACCAATCACAGCATGGACCCTGATCAGGGAGGACTCATCTGTCCCCGACATCCAACGTTCCATCTTCTAGCTCTCTACCGTTGCTGACACCCGTGGATTTTTTATTTTTTTTTAATATTTTATTTATTTATTTGAGAGAGAGATGGTGAAAGAGAACATGAGAGAGGAGAAGGTCAGAGGGAGAAGCAGACTCCCCATGGAGCTGGGAACCCGATGTGGGACTCTATCCCGATCCTCCGGGATCATGACCTGAGCCAAAGGCAGTTGCTTAAACAACTGAGCCACCCAGGTGCCCCAGCACCAGTGGATTTAGACATTGGCTATTCCTGAAGATACCATTTCCACAGCTATCCTTGGACATTGTGTGGCTGTCCACAGAGCCATCACCAAAAAGAATTCTGCACTGACCTGACTTCCATGTGTCATAAACTCCATTGATAGAATTTTGCATGTATACATCAGATTGGTGAAATCTAGGTCATGTGGCTCATGCCCTATTAATATTTTTTCTCCTCCTATATAAGGAAAAGGACTCTACCTTTCCTTAAAATTTATAAGGCAGGAACTTCCCCAAACACATCTGCGGGGCAGATTCCTTAAATGATGAATGCTCCCGATAATCCTTTGGTTGTGAATGCATCTAATTATTTTTCTTTGATCAGATATATTCCTTATCACTGCATTTCATGTGTAAGGCTTCTTGTACTGTAGTGGATTTCTGAATAATTAAAAAAAACAACAACACTAAGCTGTACAAGTCAGGACTCTCCAGAGAAACTGAACCAATCAAATTTATTTATTTGCTTTGTATTTACTTATAATTACAGTATACATATATTTAATAATGGATGTTTATATTTAGGATATTATTATTTATTTACTATTATTTATTTTATTATTATTATTATGTTTAAAGATTTTATTTATTTATTTGACAGAGAGAGAGATCACAAGTAGGCAGAGAGGCAGGCAGAGAGAGAGGAGGAAGCAGGCTCCCTGCCGAGCAGCGAGCCCGATGTGGGGCTCGATCCCAGGACCCTGAGATCATGACCTGAACCGAAGGCAGAGGCTTTAACCCACTGGGCCACCCAGGCGCCCCATTTATTTTATTATTATTATTATTATACATGTGTCTATTATAAGAAAATGCAATGGCAAAGGCTAAAAAATCTGAATCCAGAATTGGTCAGCTAGAGACCCAGGGGCACCAACAGTGGAATTGCAGGGTGGGCCCGAAGGCCTGGGAAATGGCAGAGCAGATGCTGTAGTAGCCACAGGCTCAAGATTGAGGAACAACTGATATTTCTGAGGGAGTCCAAGGTCAGGGAAAGACTATACCCTGACCTCAAGGGAGTCAGACAGGAGGAATCCCCTCTGACTTGGGGTAGGGCCAGCCTCTTTGTTCTAGTCAAGCCCTCGACTGATTGGGCAAGGGCCACCCACATTAGGGAGGACAATTTGCTTTACTCAGTCTGCTGATTTATTGTTCATTCCAGGGGCACCTGGTGGCTCAGTCAGTTAAGCTTCTGCCTTCAGCTCAGGTCATGATCTCGGGGTCCTGGGGTCAAATTGGGCTTGACATTGGGCTCCCTGCTCAGTGGGGAATCTGCTTTTCTCTCTCCCTCTGCCTCTGTGCTCTCTTTCTCTGTCAAATAAATAAAATCTTTACAAATAAATTAACAAATAAACATTCATTCCACCCCAAACTGCCCTCCTGGACAGAATCGTGTTTGGACAAATATCTGAGCACCCCATGGTCCAGCCACGTTGACACACAAAATTCACCACCATGTTTGCCCTTCCTGGGGCAGTCGACAATCTAGTTAGACCTTAAAACTTAAACTCCTGGCACGGTCCTCCTTTTACCTGCCGTTTGACCAGAACCTGCCACTGTGCTCTTCCGTTCCCCTTTTGGGGTCCCCAGGGTGAACACTGTACCCCAAAGTAGCACAAAAGGGACGATAAGGACAGCAGCTTTGGGATGAAGTGGCGGGAAAGCTGGAGTAATTACACATATGAGGGCCATCGTTTCTATATCAACCGCTGCCAATGGGATGACACAGAAGTCACACTCTCCCCTGCAAAAGGCACGTTCTGCCTTCCAGGAGGAAAAGAACATTCAATTCACGGCAAGTCCTGCCAAGGTACAACGGATAGGGCCATTTAACCCTGAGAAAAGAGGAAATGCAGTGGCAGATTAGGTAAAGGGATAAAAGTCTTATTATAAAAAGGGGCTTGATCACTGCTGTGAGCTTAATTATATTCCCACTGCCAGAATCCCATCAATATTTAAAAGCAAGAAAGAAAACAATTTCCGAAATGCTCCTTATTCTCAAGATGGTCAGAATTTGCCCTTAAAAATGAGGCAAAGAAAATTAAGAAAAACCTAAAGTACAGAAGAAATGAACACAAAGAGGGGAATACACACTGTCCAAACCGCCCCCAAGTTGAAGGTCTCTAGGCAAGCGGGAGTCTTAAATTATTTAATGCAGCATTCCAGGAACGTCAGGTTTGGTGTTCTTGTAAAAGGTCAACAATTCCACTTGTGTACACATGATTTTTCAGCCATAGTTAAGTTTAAGGCCAAAGTTACCATCATTGACATTAAAGAGGAGATGCTTAGAAAGCATTTGCAACCACGCAGACGGTTGGACACAATGGTACCAAAGGTCTTTATCTAGGGCAGGACTTCTAGAATTCTGAATTTATCTGTTTAAATTTAAAAACAAAACAAAACTACACACAGCTGAGACTAGGATTATATAAGCAAGGCACTCCTCTCAAGTACGAAGTTAAGGAAGCCCCTAAAAACAGCATAATCGAGACAAAAAAATACCATGATACAATACTTTATTTTTGTTTTATTCTATTTTTTGAGTTGTCACACAAAGAAATCTTTAATTGCAGGTGATGCCATATTAAAAAAACAAAATCGAATCAGCAAACTCTGGCTTCTGGGTTGGCTGTCTGTTTTTATAAATAAAGCTTTACTAGAACCAGATGAGTGACACAGAGTTCGATCTGTCCTTGTATAAAAAGTGTGATGTCACATATATGTTATTCACCATGGACTTCTGTTGCACTGATTTGTACATATTGCATTAAAATATGGTTTATCTTGAATACTGAGTTTTTGGTGCTTTCATATGCCTCGCACCCTAGGTGTTTTATTCCATTTTCCCCAGTCCCCACACCTGCTACTCATCCCTTTGAATTAAGCTACTTCTGCTATTGTCTGGATCAAAATGCTGCCGTTAGACTCACTCACTGAAATACTCCAATTTGCTAAGAGAATTACACAGATTATCTATTTTACTCTGACAGCATCTCTCTGTGAATATTAATTTCTCATTTTACAAGGGAGTCCCTGAAACTCCTTGGCCAAGACGACACAGCAAAGGTGGACTGTGGACAGGCAGAGATTTAAATCTCTGTCGTTGATTACAGTGGCCCGCACTGCCAATCACTGTTTCAAGGTATGACAAGCTGCTTCTGAGGGAAACTGCTTTTCAGAACTCATGCCATCATCGTTTGATACTCTTGGGGAACGTCTTCCCTTCCAGTTTTCCTTATTTGTTGACTAAGTTTACAAAAAATGATCAAACACAACTTGCATCCCTTTTTTTTTTTTTTTTGAGATGCAAACATGGATGAATATTTTTATCATATTCATGAGTACAGTGTAGAAGAAAGTATTTACGTATGGAACATAACCCAGGATCTTGTGCTCTGAAAATGAAAATCAAGATCTTTCCATATATCCATTTGCTAGGACCTGGCCTCCTGGTCCTTCGGTCCTTTGATTATCCAAATTTGAGCAATGAAGCATAACTTGGTAGTTCAGACAATAGAAACGTGGGGAAGCTTGTAAGCATACTCAGATCTGTATAGTTATAGGGACACTGTCCTTTTCTGGGGCAGAAGATGTTTGTCTTCTACTCTAGCCTCCCTACTCAGAGGGTCATCTTGCTTCAGTTACAACAAAGACATGTTGTCACAGATGTACCCAGAGGATATGGTCAGCTCCTTCAGCCATGTCTTAACACCCCTCTCCCTGATGCACAACATCACTGCTGGGATCAGTAAGCCTCAGAGATTTCTTCCAAAGTGGACCAATTGTTCTACTTGGCCATGTCCTACTTATCCACCCCCTTTTCTGCTTAGTTGATCAGTTTTTATCTCTTTTTTTTTTTCCTTTTTAGAGAGAGAGAATGCAAATGTGCATGAACAGGGAGAGGCAAAGAGAGAGAGAATCTTAAGCAGTCTCCATGCCCAGTGCAGAGCCCCATGCAGGGCTCGATGTCATGACCCTGATACCATGACCTGAGCTGAAGTCAAGAACCAGAAGCTCAACTGAGTGAGCCACCCAGGAGTCCCCAGTTTTATCTTATTTCAATCATATCTTGATTATAGTCTTTCAGTTACTGCCAACCTCTAGAAGACTCCCCTCTAAGTAACATCTGAGACCAATGGCTTTTGCCTCTGTCCCACGGGGGTCAAGAGAAGGCAGTGCCACTTCCAATATTTACACCTTCATATACTAATTTATGAAGAAACATCAAGATGGGATTTAAAAATATTTGCTTTTAACCATCATTTACAATGTAACTTTTTTTTTATCATGTGTGCAAATACAGTGTGGTATAATTGTGTTACTCTCAAGATCATTATTTATTAAAGAGTAATTCAAGGGCACCTGGGGGGCTTGGTCAGTGAAGCATCTGCCTTTGGCTCAGGTCATGATCCTGGGTCCTGGGATGATCAAGCCCCACATCGGGCTCCCTGCTCAGCGGGAAGTCTGCTTCTCCCTGTCCCTCTGCCCCTCCCCAACACTTATATGTGTGTTCTCTCTTTCTCTCTCTCAAATAAATAAAATCTTAAAAAAAAAAAGATTAAAGAGTAGTTCAGAGTACACTCTGTATGTGTCCAAAAATGGACACGTAAATGCTTCCACATACATTTGGACCATAGTATGTTTCAAAAATGCCACAAAAGTTTGAAGTTAGGAGATAAATGTCTTTTTCCTTTGGTTTTCCTACTATGTCTACATGACAGCAAGGCTGCCCTCAATAGGAATTTATGACAAAAGTCAAAATGTGGTCAGAGCCACAAGCTCTTACCCTGCTTCTTAATTTAATCTTTCCACTCTGCGCTGGCGATCTTCATCTTCATACAAATAAGGGAATGAACCTGTACTCCTTTTCTTCAAAATGAATTTATTAAGATGCTGCCTTTTTTGTGGTCACCTTTCCTTTACATTTAGGTAAAAATTCTTCTTGTAAAAATTCTACTCTTCACAGAGCCCAAGGATTGATTTAACTGATGGGTTGGACTTGGAAGGGCAGAGTCAGACTGCGTTTTCCTTCATTTCTGTGGGATTTTTGCTTGTTTATGACATTTCTCACATTTTGTTCAAACATTTCTCCAGAGTTCATGTAGTGGGTTTGTGGAAGGATCAAAGCCAATCATACTTTTCATGGGCAAAGGAAAACATCCATCAAAGAAAACGAGAGCACTTATTTTTATCCCAATAGAGTTCAGAGTAATTCAGAACATTCTGCAGCAGTTGTCGAAAACATCACCTCATATAAAATAAATTATCCACTATGGCAAGGGGAGAAAAAAAAAAAAAGGTCAATGCTCCTGTCAACAAGAGACAGAAATACTTGGAAAAATTAAATGGTTTTGCAAATAGCAGTTGATGAGTTTCTATTATTCCCTATTTCTTTTTAGCTAGTAGGAAAAACAGTGGAACAAAGTAAGTCCTGTGAGCTCCAAGGAGTCCTAAATCCCTTCCCTGCTTAGAGCACATCACCTAACTCAGAAGACGAGAAAATCCTCCCTGATACCAGATAAAAAATAATAATGTACCCTGGGGATCATATGTGTAACTCTCAAAGGCAAAACCAGAGTGTGAATCCTCTCTCCTAAAAGGATAGAAGCGAAAAACACCCTTAACACACACATTGCTGTTGAATAGCAAGGGGAACTTGAAAACAGAGAACCATAGCAAAAGATTCCATTGACACTGACACCAGCAAGGTCAGCAAACCTTGCCCATAGCTCCCCTCTGATGAAAACAACATCCCTGGCACCCTACATCCATAGTTATTAAATACAGAAATTCTTCTGCTTGGAAGGAACCATTGAAAGACTCATTCATTTTTTATAAAGCAAGTTTCACAGTCATTCAACTTAATCATAATTGAAGCAAAAAGGCAGCAATGTGTAGAAGCAGAGAAAAGGGTTCGAATCCGGACTTTGGCCTTAGAAGGTGAGGATGAGGAGCCTGGATTCTAGATGAATCCAAATCTATGTTCCCTCACTAGATTCAGGATCTTGAACAACTTCTTGACTTCTCATTGCCACAGTGTCTGCTGCCTCTGTCAATGGGGAAAATGACAGAACCCCCCTGCTTGTTTCTGAGGACTAAACCCGAACCCAATACCTTGGGGCAGGGTTTCTGCACCGCAACACTACTGATATGTGGGGTTCGATGATTTTTCATCATGGGGGACTCTCCTGTGCATTGCAGGGCGTTTATCAGTACCTCTGGCTTCTACCCAGGGCACCAACGATTTTAAAAAGTCTTCAGATATTATCCGATGCCCCCTGGGGGACAAAACCACCCCCTGACACATAAACAGTGTCTTAGCACCTGGCGAATGTCAACTCCTGAGTAAGTGAGTGGTCATCTTCTCTTCAGCTGGTCTCATTGGCCAAACGAGGAAACCCCTCACTTCAAGGAAGTAAACACCACTGTGGGCTTCAGATATGCGGACGCGATACATGACAAGAAGGAAAGTGTTGATGGACTAAGTGTCACGGTCGATACGCACAGGTACACATGAACTCTTGCCACCTTTATATCAAGGTTCCTCCAGAGTTCTTCCCCATGAAGAGACTGCTCCACTGAGGAGACCTATAACATAAAAGCTGAATCCTGCTGAAAGTTGAATTGCATATAAACATGTGTTGTCACCTTGAAACAAGTTTTAAAACACTTACAGATACGTGTGTGTCTTAAAGGTACATGTCCATGTATTTAGGCATGCATGGTTTCTAGGAAAGTGGACGAGTCTGTGAAGTGAAGGCCACAGTACGATCCTGAAGTGGGCACAGTCAGGGGTCTCACTCAGGGGCTCCACTGAGTGACTGCAGACACAATGCCCTGGTGGGTGGTTACGTGGAAATCCCATAGAGTTTTGTGCTTAGAATGCATTCTGCTTGATTCTGCCTTCAGGACTACATGAAGGACTGGGAAGTTCTGAAACATTTTAATTCAGCTTCATCAACCAAATGTCTTTGACCACAAGCATCCCTGCTCACCAAATCCATTTAGCCCACGCTTAAGTCAAGGGTTTACGTAGGGATAAAGGTCTGCCAGATCTCTAGGGCTGAATTATTTGGGTCCACAGGCAGACTTTTCTGCAGACAGCAATTCCACACGTTTGACAGAATCTGAGTAACATGCTGGAGTCCTTCATGTCCCCATCTAAGCTGTAATACACCTGCCAGATTGGACTGCTGTCAGAAAGGTCATTAGCAATGATGAATCTTCCTTCTAGAATTATCTTTCTGTTGTTGTTGGGGAAATTTTATATATTTTTTAAGTGACATGTAGCTGGCATACACTATTACAGTAATTCTAAAATTATCTTATTCCTTTGTCATTTCTTGTTTTATCACCCAAGGTCCCATGTGCAATATGGAAAGTAGTGTCTGAGTTGATCTAGTATTACTATCTCTATTTCAAAGAAGCTACGGAGGCTGGGTAGGTTAACTAACTCACTCAGTGAGGACTCCAAGCAAGTAGCACAGGGAAGGCCGATGTAGGTAGAGCTGTCTGCCCACCCCAGGCTGCCTCCCACTGGCTACCGGGAACCCGGAAGGAACGGTCTAGATGCCTTGCTGAAGGTGTTGGACAAAGATGAAATTTAAGTCAGAGTGATCATTTCATACTGTGAGAACTATACAAGGATGGCCAGTGTTTGAGTCTCAGTTGTCTGTTCCATATCTTTGGGGCCCTCTCTCAAAGCAGGACTGATGGCTTATATTCTTTGGGGAGGGGACTTCAGGATATGAAACAGAAAGTTATTCCTTGAGGAGTAATGTCTTTGCATAAGCTTAAAATGACCCTTGCATAACAGAAGTGAAAATCTGCAAATGTTAGGGCAAATTAGTCAAGAAGAAATAATACCTTTAAAAAATAAATTCCAAACTGGTTCTTTTTAAGAAATACTGAAAAACAATGCTTGTTTCCAAACCATATGAGAGACAATGTAGCCTGGCAAAGTCTTGTCATTGGCTATCAGAACCAGCCTGACTAGCACAATTATACCACATCCCATGATAGATTTAAGAAGAAAACTATTTTGATACTAATAATATGAGCAACCTGGAGTCAATTGCCATGTTTCTAAGGCTCCTCATCAGACCTATCATCAGTTGCCCAGAATGAACAATTCGCTTTCATTAAAAATGTGTTTTGGGTTTTTATTTCTCCACCCAGCTACCAAAGCCTAGGTACCCTGGTGAGAAAAAAGTTCCCATCAGCAGACCCGCTTACTAGAATTCTTTATTACATACCAGAACGGGCTGCATTATTTTCACAGTGTACTTAATTGGGCATGGGTTCACTGACATCTTTTCCTGGGCAATTTGTTTTTATAAAATAGGTTACAGGGTTAGAAAATGACCAAAACACTCCAAGGCATTGTTGTTTGCTAGGAAACTTTAATTGGAAAGGGGCTTTTTTTTTTTTTTTTCCTTTTCTGACACAACATCATGCATTTCAAAACCACTATTGCCCTTTTACTGTCAAGCTAACATTTCCCTCCAGATTTCTGATTTTCATATTCATAGGACCTTAATATGACAAGCTTTAAAGTGAGGCTTCAGGGGCGCCTGGGTGGCTCAGTGGGTTAAAGCCTCTGCCTTTGGCTCAGGTCATGATCCCAGGGTCCTGGGATCGAGCCCCGCATCGGGCTCTCTGCTCAGCAGGGAGCCTGCTTCCTCCTCTTTCTCTGTCTGCCTCTCTGCCTACTTGTGATCTCTGTCTGTCAAATAAATAAATACAATCCTTAAAAAAATAAAGTGAGGCTTCAGGTTGTATGAACACTTATCATGGAGAGCAAATTAAAAAAGAAAACAGCGATTTGCGGCATCAGTGCAGATTTGTGTGGTAGGAAGAGTGTAGGATCTAAATTCAGGGGATCGTGTCCTGATCTTGCGTGTTTGGACACATCTCGTGTGCCTCTGTGGACATTGATTTCCCCACCTGTGAAGCGAGGTGCCCGGATTGGATGATTTCTCATATTCCCCAAAGTAAGATAAGCTGTGAGTAATTTTTAAAACAAATGGGATGGGGAAGGTTGTGTATTATTAATGAAAAGAAACTGTCACAACTCAAAATACTAACTAATGGTGACTGTCTTAAGTATGGCTTGACATTTGAAGCAGAGAGGCACATTTTAGTTTTCAATAAAATTAGCTGATACAATCCAAAATAGTCCTGATCTACCTATGAGTCTCAGCATTTCTTCTTAGTCTCTAGTCTCTTCCTTTCCAATCTCTGGAAGACCGCCTCCTCCATTTCCCAGGGTGATCTTAAAATTTAAAAGGTCAGAACCTTTCAAGTTTTCAAGAGAAAACAGGTGTTAGTGATAGCGTGCAGGGAGGGGAGCCCTCGCACACGGTGGGTGGGGATGCAAATTGGAGCAGCCACGGTTGGAAACAGCATGGAGGATCTCAAAAAATTAAAAGTAGAAATTCTATATGATCCAGCAAATCCACTTCTGGGCATATATCCAAAGGAAATGAAATCAGTATCTCAAAGAGATTTTCTCTCCCCCTTCCCCGATGTTCATTGCAACATTACTCACAATAGCCAAGATATGGATACAACCTAAGTGTCTCTCAACAGAATTAAAAAAATAAAGTAGCACATGTGTGATATATGCATATAAAACATAAATATGATATAGATAATAAATATGCAATATGATATATATGAATATTGTGTGTGTGTGTGTGTGTGTGTGTGTAATGAATGTTATTCAGCCACAAAAGAATGAAATCTTGACATATGCAACAACATGGATGAACCTGAAGGAGGTTATGTTAAGTAAAGTAAGAGAGACTGGGAAAGACAAACACTATATGATCTCATTTATATTTGGAATCCAAAAAAGTCAAATTGATAGAACCAGCGAGTAGAACAGTGTTTGCCAGGTGTTGGGGGGGTGGGAGAAATGGGGAGAGCTTGCTCAAAGGATGAGTAGGTTCTAGAGATCTAATGTACAGCATGGTGACTAAAGTTAATACTGTATTATATACTTGAAATTTGCTGAGAGAGTAGATCTTATGAAATTTGCAGAGAGAGTCAATCTTAAGTATTCTCATCACACAGAAAATAAGTATGTGAGGTAATGGATGTGTTGTTTAACTTGATGGTGATAATCATCTTGAAGTATATTAAATCGTCACATTGTACACTCCAAAAGTAAACAGTTATAAATGAATAAATAAGACTTGGAACAAAATTTATTTTGGAGTTCAGTAAAAGTAATTTCAAAAGACACTACTCCATTTCTTTGACTCTCAGTGAGGAAGTTAATTTTGAATGCTTTAAGATAAACCAAAAACTAGAGCCCACAAAAATACCATTATGTCCATAACCACTGACTTCCAAGCTCACATTCTTATTTTAGACTGTGAAACATCTGACCTGATAGAAAAAGAGCTTCAAACTGCATGCTCAATGTTAAGTAACTGATCACTCTTGATCTTGATAACTCTTGATAACAAAAGATCTCAGTGGTGTCATTTTTAGAAAAATCAATGCATTTCAGGTTAAGTCCGAAACAAAATGAAGCAAGTTAAAACATGATGAAGGAGAAGGAAAATGCTTCCCTGTGTAGAAATAAAATCACAGTTTAATATGTGTGGAAGGAATGAAAACCACAGTGGGTTAGAAAAATACACAAAGTGATTTTGTTTTCTGCTACCTGGAAATTAAGTAACCAGAGAGCTAAACACTGGCCATTCAGATCTTTGTCAGGTAGCAATATAGCAATCCGTTCAGAGAGGGGGCACACTTTTGCCGTCATTGGGTGGGAGAGAATAGGGGGTGATTGACTCTTCCTATCGGACTATTTTTACCAGTGGGGAAGTCATCTCTGGGATGGTGTGATGGAATGAAAGAAAATGTATAGCCAGAGACACAAGATGGGCTCTGCAACTTGCAGGACCCAGCACAAAATGAAAATGCAGGACCTCTGATTTTAAAAGGATACTATACATTTTAAGCTGACAACAGCAGAGCACTAAAGCTTTCTGGGACTGCACAGACCCCACACCCATGACAGCCCTGCACACACCGGAAATTCCTGCTCAGCCACTTAGGAGCTCTGCAGGACACCTTGTTCCAGTCAACTGACTGCTCTCAGGTTCTCCGTCTATAAAACAGCTAAAACCATAAAAGCACCCTTAGAGGCCCATTGTAAAAATCTTATTAACTCTTATATTCTATTTGCCAGGGAAGTCATACACACTCAAAACAATGAGCTATTATCATTAGCTGAAGGGAGGGTGATGGCTAAGAGCAATTCTATTATAAATCACAATACTTTTTTTTTTTCTTTTCTTTTCTTACAGGTCTTAGGAAAGCGATGAACAGGATTGTGGTGTCAAACATAGAATTTGAGAGCTGGAGCACTATCGCACCATTCTCTCCAGATACTGACTAACCATTTGATATCCCCAACAGAAACACTTGAAAATTTTTCTTCTGTGGTTTTTACTGTAGTTTCTTCAAGTGATTTACCAGGAGAAAACAAAGGCAGTATGGAAACCGTCATGCTCATACTAATAGAAGTCACTGTTTCTCACAAGCAGTAAGCAGCTTTTTCCTCCAACAGTGGATTGTAAACAACATTTTCTTGCTCTCAGCTCACCATGGGATCTGAAGGGCTGAGACATCTGAATGATGAAACAAGGCAACATTGTATCAGAAAAGGAGGTCTAATTTGCATGCAACCTACACCATATAATTTTCAAGAACACAGGGCCTCCCAGCTCTGCTGTAGTAGTAAATTTAACTTGTGCTAACCAGCAGGCATACTCTTTTATGCTCTGATTTAAGCCAATGGGAAAAAAAGTTCTGAAAGATTTACTTACTTATTTTAGGAAAGAGAACATGCGAGAGAGAGAGCACGTAGGGCAAGGGAGGGGCAGAGGAAGAGAGAGAATCTTATACAGACTCCCCCACTGAGTACAGAGCCCCACATGGGGCTGGAGATCAAGACCCTGAGATCATGACCTGAGCTGAAATCAAGAGTCAGATGCTTAGCCGACTGAGCCACCCAGGCACCTCAACAACAATGAGAAAATTAACTCATGATTGGGTTCACTCCAGAAGGTACAGATTCTGAGTATGCTGCAGTTCCATGTAAACTCTGTTGTACATATCCATTTGAAAGGCACTTAGTGGAATAGGAGGAAGCAATGTGAAGGGATAAGAAAGAAGGAAAGGAAATGGAGAACTCCTAGGGTTTCCTTTTGCTCTCAGCAACTTTTTTCAATGTCAGATATATTAGCCAGAAAAGAAATGTGGTGGCAGATATGACGAGATTTTTCTGAGTTTTAACTGTGAAGTAGGTATGTCAAGGTCTGAGTGTCTCAAAACACCATGGGGGCATTTAGATTAATGTCCCATTTTAAGGGTTGGTTGGTTTGGGGTCAACTGCATGAAAACCGATTTAGATTCAAGAACACAGGGGAACCTGGGTGGCTTAGTTGGTTAAGCATCTGTCTTTGGCTCAGTTCTTGATCTCTGGGTCCTGGGATCGAGTTCCGCATTGGGGTCCCACATCAGCGGGGAGTCTGCTTCTCCCTCTGTCCCTTCCTACTGTATGTGCTCACTCTCAAATACAGAAATAAAATCTTAAAAAAAAAAATTCAAGAATATAAGGCCATTGCGAGTTTACCAAGAGGTTCAATATGCTGAAGACAAGGAGCTAGGACAAGGAGCTAATTCACATCTGCTCTCTCTTCATCTGACCCAGGAAGGGCTAAGAACACATTCGACCCACCCCAGGAACAGAATAAACAGTGAGGAGGAGGACACAGGCTTCATGTAAACTGGGGGCTAAAACAATTACATGTTTACACGCTTCACAACTGAGAAACAATATCTCCTCCTTAAAACATGCCACGTCCACCCCTTTAAGCAGATCTCAGGCTCGCTTGTCTACTTTTTCCTTGCCTTTGTTGTTATGAGGATTGAAAGTATTAAATAAGAAGAAACACACCGTCTGGATGTTTTACTGCCCGAGAACCATCTTCAAATACCATGTTGAAATCTGGAGCATTTAGCCTTCTGCCAGAGAAGCATAACTTTTCCTTCCTGATAACATGTAATGTATTGCATTACCCACTCAAAGCCATTCCAGGAGGCCCCCAGGTATTGATTTGAGAAATTCCTGTGTTTTTATTAATAACTTTAATTTGTGCTAATGAAAACACCCATTAGCGCAACTTCATAAAAGGGCTTTCCAACATCAACAACGAGCTTCAGAGACAATCCTTTCCTTATGGCGTTCATTTTTTTTTTTAAAGATTTTATTTATTTATTTGATAGACAGAAATCACAAGTAGGCAGAGAGGCAGAGAGAGAGGAGGAAGCAGGCTGTCCGCAGAGCAGAGAGCCCGATGCGGGGCTCGATCCCACGACCCTGGGATCATGACCTGAGCCGAAGGCAGCGGCTTTAACCCACTGAGCCACCCAGGTGCCCCATGGCATTCATTTTTAAAAGGAGATTGGGCTCTTTGGGTTCATTCGTATGGTTTATTTTGTTTCTGTTTTCACCAAAGTAAATCACGCAAAGCATGTGAGAACAGAGCAGTGTTCAGTGTTTTAACTCACTATTCTGTCACCTCTAGTGTCCTCTAACAGCCATTTTATAAGTAATTGGCACCATTTAAAGAGCTATGCGGGATTCCAGAGAAACAGGATTGAGGACCACTGTCCTTGGTGGATGTCTAAGTGCGGAAAGGAAACAGCAGCCAAGACATCGACAAGGGTGCATGTTCACAGGATCAAAAGCAAGGCCAAGGGAAGTCGAGCCACATACCAAGAGCAGAGGACGGGGTGAAGCGTGGGGGGACGACATTTGCAATGTCCATGTGCAGGTAGGAGAGAGTGACCGAAGGGGTAGATGAGGTTTTATCAGAAAAACGGTACTGAACAGAAAGGGAATGATACCAAACAATTACCCAACTCAGAGAACATGGCCCTACAAACACATTCTACAAGCAAGGAAACCAAGGTCCAGAAAGGTCACAGAGCTGACGGGAGAGGGAGCCAGGAGTGAAGAACAGACCACATAAAGTGAGACCAACCCCAGAGTGAGGCCTAGCATCGCTAGTGCCAGTGCTGAGTCCTAGGCTCCTCTGGGGGTGGATTTCTTTGCCCCCCCCCCCAAAAAAAAAACAGGTCAAGTTTCTTTCTTCCTACCAGAAAAATACTTTTGCACCTAGTTTACCACACTGATGTAGGTTTCGAACACTGGAATGAAAGACCTCATCTTGAATTCTGATTCCTACGTGAGGTGGGCTCCGCAACCATCCCAGCTTCATGTCTGAAGTCTTTCTCATCCCCTTCCCTATTCTTTGAAGAGGGACGATTAAACAAAAATGCAGACATTTTTCAAAGAGAATTCATTTAACGGTTATATTGATGTCCCGATCAAAAAGAACGAAGTCTTTCAGCTGGGGCTTTCTTCTTCTGTCCGTTAACGTACCTCATTTACAAGCCATCACTCTCTTAACCTTTCCTGCTCTTTGCTCCATCAACACAGGAGGAAGATCTGAATGAGTCTGGAATAAATAGGAGGAAGCACAAGCAACCCTTCAGAAAAGCAAAGGGATTCAAGACAAAGCACAGGACCGTGCTCTCATCCGATGAAACAGAGTCAGAAATCAAAGTAAAACTCATCAGCGTGTGGTAGATGGAAGGACCACGCCACGTGAAGGCAAGCTGTGAAATCCGTAAGGTCCAAAAAGCAAGTCCCATAAGAACACACAAATACCCACAGGGGCCAGTAGGTTCAACTGGTCAACCAAGAAACAGGAGAGCAAAGTCGTTAAAATTATGGATTCTGGAGCTGCCCGATTTTCTGCTCCAACAGTTGTGCTATGTGCCCTTAGGCAAGGTGCATAACCTCTGTGCCTCTGTTTCTCCACTGTAAAGCAGAGATAGTAATAACAACAGCAATTCCCTCATGAGTTTGTGGTGAAAATTCGATGCATTAATTTTTACTGCTAAATAAAGTGCTTAGCACCGTGCCCGACACGTGGTTAAGTGTGATGTGAGGGTCTGCTGCCTACTGTTCTCTTCATCTCTCTCCTCCTTTCTTCCTTCTTCGTATCCTTCTCCTCCTCCTCCTCATTTGTTTCTGCCATTTACCACCTGCCTGACCCTGGAGAGGTCGGTGACCCTCTCAGCCTCACAGACTGCACGTCTGGAAGCTCGCAGTAATAATTACAATGGCATTTATCTCCCTGTGTCTATTCAGCATGCACTCTGTCCTTCCTCACCAGACCCTGATGTTGCTCAGGGAAGTCTCCCAATACTACTGCCAACCCCGTGGCCAAGCGACACAGGGGAAGTGGCCCCAAATCATCAACTCCAAGGACAGACCTTTCAGGGTGAGTCAATTATCTTAAGCCTAGTGAATTGGTCTAGAAACACAGAACTAAGATAAGCAACATAAAGTACTTCCTGGAAGAGGGTTTTTGATCCAGGTGTCATCATTCAACCCAAATTTACCCAAACATAGTGAAGAGACAAACTTATATGATACACTCGAATTCTCCCTCTTAGTCATGGGAGGAGAACAAGAAGACAGGGTACCCTAGAGCCACCTGGCAGCCAACTTGGGGTTAAATGAGAAGGCAAAATTCAAGACGTGGGAAAGGAAACAGTTTGAACTGTTTTAAAGGCATAGAGAAATCGAGCCAGAGCCTTGATCTCTCACTGCCGATGCCCACATGACTGCTGGACGTCTCTGTTTTCCCCAACTTTACTGAAGTGTAATTGACAAAACTGTAATATACTGAAAGGATACAACATGATGATTATTACACATACACTTTATGAAAGGACTCCCACCATTCAGCTGATGAACACAACCATCACCTACCCTCACATATGTACTTTGTGTGTGTATGAGAACCCTCAAGTGCCACTGTCTTAGCCAATCTGCATTAAAGAATGCAGTATTATCGAATACAGTCACCATGTTACATGTTAGGTCCTCAGACCTTATTTGTCCTAAATGGAAATGTTGTGCCTTTTATCCTCCTTACTCCATCTCCTCCATTCCCTAGTCCATGGCAACCACCATTCTACCCTGTTTCTATGAGGGTTGTTTTGTTTTTGTTTTTAATATACAAAGGTGATACCATGCAGTATTCGCCTTTCTCCATCTGGCTGACTTCACTTAGCATATCCTCTAGCTTCATTCATGTTATCATAAATGGCAAGATTTCATTCCTTTTTATGGCTGAGTAATATTCTTCCACATGTATATGTGAGGTCTATATATCACACTTTCTTTATCACTCCTCCATCCCTTGGCTATCGTGAATAATGCTACAGTGAACACGGAGGTATGTCTTCAAGATAATGATTTTCTTTCCTTTTTTGCATCGATAACCAGGAGTGGGATAGCTGTATCTTGTGGTACTTGTAATTTTAATTTCTCAAGTAGCCTCCATGCTGTTTTCCCATTAGCTCTACCAGTTTGCATCTCCACCAATGGTGCACAGGGTTCCCTTTTCTCCATATCCCTGCCAACATGTTATTTCTTGTCTTTCTAATACTAGTCAACTAACAGATACAAGGTGGCATCACAATGTGTTTTTAATTCACATAACCTCGATGAATAGTGGTGGTGAACACCTTCTCATGTACCTGTTGGCCATAGTATGCCTTCCTTGGAAAAATGTTTTTTTGTTTTGTTTTGTTTTGAATTTTTCTTTTCTTTTTTTTGTGAGCTACAGAGAAGAGGTTGGGGGAGGGGCAGAGGGAGAGAGAAAGAATCCCAAACAGGCTCCAACCTCAGTACAGAGCTGGACTCTGAGATCATGACCTAAGCTGAGATCAAGAGTTGGATGCTTGGGGAGCCTGGGTGGCTCAGTGGGTTAAAGCCTCTGCCTTGGGCTCAGGTCATGATCCCTGGGTCCTGGGATCGAGCCCCGCATCGGGCTCTCTGCTCGGCAGGGAACCTGCTTCCTCCTCTCTCTCTCTGCCTGCCTCTCTGCCTACTTGTGATCTCTGTCTGTCAAATAAATAAATTTTAAAAAAATCTTAAAAAAAAATAGTTGGATGCTTAACTGACTGAGCCACCCAGGCCCCTGGAAAAATATTTACTCTGGTCCTTCACTTTTTTTTTTTTTTTTATTTTTTTTTTCCTATTGAGTTATATGAGGTCCTTGCATATTTTGGATATGAGCCCCTTTGAGGATATATGGTTTACAAACATTTTCTCCCACTCCATAGGTTACCTTTTCATTGTGTTCATGGTTTTCTTTGCTATGCAAATGGTTTTTAGTTTGATTTAGTCCCTCTTGTTATTTCTGCTTTTGTTTTCTTTGTTTCTGATGCCAAATCCAAAAAAGTATTGCTGAGCTGGGATCAGGGAGCTTACCTCCCATGTTTTCTTCTAGTACTTTTATGGTTTCAGGTCTTATGTTCAAGACTTTAATCCATTTTGAGTGATTTGTTGTGCGTGGTATAAGAGGGAATCTAGTTTAATTGTTTGCATGTGCCTATTCATTTTTCCCAACACCACTTACTAAACAGACTGTCCTTCCCCTAGGGTATAATCTTGACTTCTATGCTGTAAATTAGTTGACCATATACGTATGGATTTATTTGGGGGTTCTCTATCTGTTCCATTGATCTACTTTTATGCCAGTATGACACTTCTTTGATTATTACAGCTTTGTAATAGCATTCGAAATGAGGAAGTGGGATGCTTCTAGCTTTGTTCTTTCTCAAGATTGCTTTGGCTATTCAAGGTTTTTTATGGTTCCATACCAATTTTAGTATTCTTTGTTCTATTCCCATGAAAAATGCTGTTACAACTTTTATAGGGATTGTACAGAATCTGCAGGCCACTTTGGATGGTGTGAACATTTTAACAAGATTAATTCTTCCTATCCCTGAAAACAGAAAACGCTCCATTTATTTGTATCTTCTTCAGTTTCTCCCATTGATGTGTTACAGTACTGAGCATATGGATCTTTCTTATGTATTCCTTAATTTTTTTTGTTTTTGATGCTATTATAAATGGGATTGTTTTCTTAATTTCTGATAATTCATTGTCAGTGTATAGAAATACAATTGATTTTTGTACATTACTTTTATATCTTGCAACTTTACAGATTTTGTTGGTCAGTTCTAACAGTGTTTTGGTAGAGTCCTTAGGGTTTCCTGTATATAAAATCACATCATCTGCAAAGAGACACAATTTTACTTTTTCTTTCAGACTTGGAATACTTTTCATTTTCTTGTCTAATT
>RCUC01127564.1:0-15214 GCA_003697995.1 Taxidea taxus jeffersonii
CCTCCTGAGGTTGCACTAAAGCAGAACCTAATGTGGCAGGTTTTAATGCCTATGCCTGTTGCCATGTAGACATTCTGCCCTGACCATCAGGCACACCAGTTTCTTGAAGGACCAAACTTGTTAACCACCTCTGTGGAACTTTCTTCATAACCCAAACCCCAGGTAAATGGTAGGCAAATATAACATCTCGTATTGAAAGTTATACATTCAAAGACATTTTGAGTATCTCTGCATTTCAAGAGAAACTACTTCATCATTGATTGGACTCTGATCTTATCTCCTGGGACCCTTAATATAACACAATTGTATGGATAATTATATAATAATTATAAAAGGATTCATTCTATGGCTATAATTTATTATTTCTTACTATGATAGATTATCCCATTCACAATTTTACCTACAATGTGACCGTCTTGTAATTGTATATGACACTCTTTGAGGCATGAATATATAAATGACTTACATGGAGGAAAACAGACTACATTTTGCTCATGAGATAAGGAAGCTTTATAATTTCTCCAGGCTACAGAGAAGGACCTGGATACACAGTGGTCATCACTCAACAGAGTAAAGTTCTGGCAGGTTGGAAACATGCATTGATTAAGACCCAGTTGTTCATTTCCCTCCACATGGTTTAATAAAAAAGAGAAATTACAATGATGGTAGAGAGAATATAAAAATTTACAAAGGTGCTCCCCAGGATAATAATGTTTGGGGTCACAGCTGTTATCTCAGGGGAGAATCTAAGCGTGATATTTCCTATGAAGGTGTTGGCCCTCAGCTTGTGCATGAATAGAATGAAAACCATAATGAGTCCTTCACACAAAACAGTTGAGATCCATCTGAATGCCCCATAGAGTAAGTCTATGTGTTCCTCACAAGGTAGAGTAGAACAGGATACAAAGCCTATAATGTTTGTGATGTATTTGATCTTCTTTGATCTTCTTGTCCTATACATGCAAAGGAACTATGATATTGACCAGCTGAGGTAGAATTCAGCAGAGGATATTGGAGCAGCCAATGGAATGTGGAACCTTTCCTTAATGCTTTGCCTACCTCGACTGATGGTGATGGTCTGGAAGATATTCAAGAGGTCAGAGTTGCCAGTGGACAATCTCTGAACACTCTGTGAAACTAGAAAATGATGGAGAAGATGTTTTAAATCAAAAGCTGCCAAGGTGTCTGGGATTCACCAGAAGGATGACCAACACTTTCCTACATTCAAATGACTGAGAAATACCTCTCCCAACTTGTCACGGTTCCAGTGCAGTTAAGGAAAATGATGACATAAGATCTAGAACAACAGGTTTCCAGGGAAAATCTGGACCAGGAAGTTCATTCCTAACTGTCATTTTCCAGGGTTCAATATTTACATTCAAAACTAGAGAAATCAGCATGGAAACATGAATTGTGGTACTCCTTTTCCATGAAAAATTTAATCTACAATATTCACCAAAGTCTAAAGTAATTATATAGTGTTTACAATGTATGGTCAACTGTTACTAATGCTTTTAAGGTTCACAAATTTATGCTTTTGGACTAATATTATTCCATTTTTACTGATGTCATAATGAAATACACATATGTTTGTCTCTGACCCCAGTTTTGGTACAAAGCTCCTGATACTTGTAAATTCCTCAGTGATAACAGCAGTAGGAGTAACCCTTACTCAGGGAAGTGGCTCTGGGTGGGCTCCTGAATGGGAGCTGGCCACCAGAAAGACCAAACCATAACCAGAAGGTTGGAACATTCAGCTTCATCTCCCCACCCACCTTACTCCAGAGAAGGGAGAACAGCTGCAAATGGAGTTATGATTGGCCATTCCCAAGAGCTCACCTGTTCACCTGTGTTACAGATATGTTACTTACAGTAGCCTTGTGACAGCGTTCTGGTCAGTGAGATGAAGAGAGAAGCACCTGGAAGAGGGTGGCCTTCCCTGAGAGAAAAAGGGGTGATTCTAAAGCAAATTCCCTGAGTCCTATCAGACTCACACGGCCTCCGTGATGCGGGGAACGTGGTGTGACGACTGAGGGTGGGGCAAGCATGTCTGGCCACGAGGAGTGTGAGCACAACGTCTGCTGGTGGGCAACAGCACAGGGAGGAAGCGGACCAACCAGACTACACCATCGTGGGTACGAGCCCTTTCATCAGACACGAGCATTCCCTACTCAACATGCACAGAATATACGACATATGTTGTCTTTTCTAGAAGCACACATCTGCCCTTTCAGGGTACAGCGGACCACAAAGTAACAACCACCCCAAATGCAGCTTTATACGTCACTCGGATCAGGGGTCAATGTGCGCATGACCTGCTACCCAGCTCATGCTATCAGTCTCCACAACGGCCAGGAGTCCTCTTCCCTGCTCCCCACGGGATGGGCAGAAACGCAGCGTGGGCCGTGAATGAACATTTACCTTAAAAAGCAGGTGGACTGTTTGGGGCAGAGATGCTCACTGCCTCTGACTGGTGAGCTGCCCCCCGACTAATCAGTGCCCCTCACACAGATTGCAAGGAGTAACACTCGTCACGGGGCTCAAACAGAACGGACTTTCCTGCCGGTTGTGCACAGCTTCACTGGAATGTCCTCCAGCGTTGGGGTTATATACCCAAGATTCCAGTGCTTTGTGCACACTCGGCACACACCTTCCTGATTGTGCCAATGTCCAGAAGGCTGGATGTCTACCTTGCCATGTGACATTTGAGAGCAGTGTGTCCACAATGTTTGAGTCTTCCAGGGACCCCTCTCCATCCCCTGCCATGGATTTTGGACTGAAAAGTACAGTAAACTTGGTCATCCCACAGCATCTGTCCTCAGTACTACACAGGAATTTGTGAAATCATGAAGCCAAGATCTGACTTCTCTGAAACCCACCACATTTCTCAAGCCACCATCTCTGTCCTATCTGTCCATCACAAGTAGCTTCCTAAGCCCTTGCAGTGACTAAAAGACACTCCCTGCCATTCCTTTCCCCACACTTTAAAAGTTTTCTGTATTTGCTTTCAGTAGGTCTTATCTTTCTCTGTAAGGATACCATCAACATGTTTTATCTGCCTTCAAAACTCTCATTGTCAAGCGCCTGAATTAAACCTGTGGCCCACTGGCCCCTCTTTCCTCCTACCTCAACGAAGCGATGGACAATGTTGTATTGAAATCTTGAATATGGCTTCCAGTGATCTGCTTAAATTCTCATTGCTCAAAAAATTCCAAATGACTCATGAGAACCTGTAAGAGTGACAGATGTGGAATGGGGCAGCTTTGATGCATATGTTGCTGGCACCGCCGATGAGGAGACATAGAAGAACTGAAGATGATTTGGAAAGAAAACAAACAGAATTTACCTCCCTAAGTTCAGAGTCAATAGTGCAACCTAGGATAGGTGTCCTGTCTCCACAAGCAGAATTTACATCAATACATCAGTCTGGATGTTTTTCATCTCTTACCTGGGGCAATAACATTCCTCCTAATGGAACGCTGTTATCTTCCTAAGTATAGAAAAGCTATTACAGACTCTGCACTGTCTCATGTTTTTCACTTCAAAGAAATATCAAGACAACCCGTGAGTCATAAAAGCTCCATGTTTTCACTTTATTAAATTGTCACGGTAACGTGAACAACTTGGATGATATCAAGTATCAAAAATGAAGGAAAGAGAGGGACAAGTTAAATGGCAGAGGAGTAGGGGATGGTAAGTTTGTAGGTCCCTGGCACTCAGCTAGTTACCATTCCGAATTCCTGCAAAATCAACTGGAGATCTGACAGTAGAAATGCTACAATTCTACAAATAGAAAAGCAACCGCTTCTTGGAAGGTAGGAGGTACAGAGACTTGAATCAGGGGCCAAATAAGGGAGGATAGGGTGAGGGGAGGGAGTCAGCTTCAGGAGACTACTGGTAAGTATTATAAGCAGTGGAGTGTGGTCTCAGAACTTTGAAAAGTCTGCTCTGGTGGAGGACATCCCTGGCTTAAAGGTGCTCAGATGACAGAGCAGGGTGGAATCCCAGGGGGGACAGTGGGGTCTCAGGATCCCTGGGGTCACAAGAGGAATGGGGATGCCCAAGTCAGGCTGAGTTCACAGGCATCAGAGCAGGGGAGCTGGCTGAAAACAGCCCTGCTTTTTATTCTTGGTGTTGCCATTAACTGGGGCCTGCTGCACTGTTGCACTCCGGCTCTACCGTCTGGGGCCCAGCAAAAGGCCAAAGTGTAGTGAGACCATCCTCCCTCCTCCAGGAGAGCACAGGTGGACATCACAGGAGTCTGTAAAACTTGGCACTGTGAAACTCAGTCGCACGCCCGGGATAAAAACACTGGGTCACGGGCTGCACGAGTATAGAGTCCAGAAGGAAGCCAGGGAGACAAAGGTGCTTTTCTGGGAGGGATCGCTGAAAATTGGGGGTGGGGTGGGTGCAACCTTTCAGCCTCGGGGTTAGAGAGCAGGGTGCCCCCCACATCAACCCCCCCCCCCCCCCCCCCCGCAACCACTGCTGAAAGCCTTCAGGGAGCAAAACAGTGCCACATAGTGGAATCTGGAATGACTAACTCTGAGCATGTACTGAATGGGAGGTGTAATTCCACTAGGAAAAAGGCCTCTAAGAATCAGGGTGCAAGGGGACCCTCCCCGAGAAGCTCAGTGGGAACAAACAGCCAGGACCGAGTTTACCAAACTTCAGCTGCTGGGAAAATAGTATATAGCATTACCAGTTTTTTAATTCTTCTATAGTCTTCCAGTTTTATTTTTTTTATTGTTTTTTCAATTCTCTTTATTTTTATTTTCATTTTATATATAGGTTATACATATGTGTTGTTATTTTTAGTTTACATTCATTGTATATTATATATATAATTATATGTATTTATATAGACATATATTTTTGTATTATAAATACATATTTATATATAGAGAGATATGATACAGATTTTATATATATATATGTTTCTTTCTTTCCTATTTTGGGATCTAGTTTCTTTTAACAATCAGCCAAAATACAACCACAATCTAGAGGTGCCTGGGTGACTCAGTGGGTTAGGCCTCTGCCTTCAGCTCAGGTCATGATCTCAGGGTCCTGGGATCGAGCCCCGCATTGGGCTCTCTGCTCCGCAGGGAGCCTGCTTCCTCCCCTCTCTCTCTGTGCCTGCCTCTCTGCCTACTTGTGATTTGTCTGTCAAATAAATAAAATCTTTAAAAAATAAATAAAAATTAAAAAAAAATACAACCACAATCTAGAATTTTGATCTGTTCTGTTTAGTTTCTGGTTCGATTTTTTATTTTCTTTAGTTTTTGTATTCTTCTGATTTGTGTTATTTTTTTTCTGTTGTTGTTAGTATTATTGTCTTTTCTCCTTCTTTTTTCTATTCTATCCTGGACATAATGATGAGATGAAGAAATTCACCACAAAAGTAAGAACAGGAGTTAGTACTCACTGCCACAGATTTAATCAATATGGACAGAAGTAAGATGTCTGAACTAGAAATTATAACAATGATTATAAAGATACTTGCTGGGCCTGAAAGAACATAGGCAACACTAGAGAATCCCCTACTATAGAAATAAAATCCAATCAGGTTGAAACTTAAAATGCTATTAGTGAGATGCAGTAAAAAATGAAGTCTCTAACAGTGACAATAAATGAAACAGAAGAGTCAGTGATATAGAAGACAAAATTATGGAAAATAAAGAAGGTGGAAATAAGAAAGATAACTACTATATCACAAAGAAAGACTTTGAGAAATCAGCAATTCAATAAAGTAAAATAAAATCCGGATAATAACAGTCCCAGAAGATGAAGAATAGGTAGAACGTTTACCTGAACAAATTATAGCTGAGAATCTCCCTAATCTGGGGAAGGAAACAGGCATTCCAGTCTAGGAGGCACAGAGAAGCTCCCTCAAAATCAATAAAAATAGGCCAACACCTCAATATATAATAGTGAAGCTTGCAAATTTCAGAGATAAAGAGAAAATCCTGAAAGCAGCTCAGGACAAGAGGTCTTTAACCAAGGGTAGGAACATAAGCCTGGCAGCAGACATGCCCAGAGACCTGGCAGACTGGAAAAGACTGGCATGATATAGTCAATGTGCTAGGGTACCTGGGTGGCTCAGTGGGTTAAAGCCTCTGCCTTCGGCTCAGGTCATGATCCCAGGGTCCTGGGATCGAGCCCCACATCGGGCTCTCTGCTCAGCAGGAAGCCTGCTTCACCCTCTCTCTCTCTGCCTGCCTCTCTGCCTACTTGTGATCCCTGTCTGTCAAATAAATAAATAAATAAATCTTAAAAAAAAAAAAAGATAGTCAATGTGCTAAATGGGAAAAATATACAGCCAAGAATACTTTATCTAGCAAGGTGGTCATTCAGAATATAAGGAAATATAGTTTCCAGGATAAATATATATAGATAGATAGATAGATATAGATATATAGATATAGATAGTTTCCAGGATATATATACATATATACATATATATATGTATATATATATTTTTTAATACTAAACCAGCTCTGCAAGAAATATCAAAGGGGATCCTTTGAGTGAAGACAGAGTCCAGAAGTAACAGAGACCAGAAAGGAACAAAGATAATTTACAGAAACATTAATTTTATAGGTAATACAATGGCACTAAATTCATATCTCTCAATAATTACTCTGAATGTGAATGGACCAAATGATCCAATCAAAAGGCACAGGATATCAGATTGAATAAAAAAACAAGACCCATTGATATGCTGCTTAGAAAAGACTCATGTTAGAGCATGAGACACCTCCAGATTGAAACTGAGGGGGTGGAGAAACATTCATCATGCCAATGGATATCAAGAAAGCTGGAGCAACAATCCTTTTTATCAGACCAACTAGATTTTAAACCAAAAACTGTAATAGGAGATGAAGAAGGACACTATATCATAATAAAAGGGTCTATCCAACAAGAAAATCTAACAATTATAAATATTTACTCCCTTAACTTGGGAACAGACAATTGTACAAAACAATAACAAAATCAAAGAAACATTGATAATAATTGTAGGGAACATTAACACCCCACTCACAGCATTGGACAGTTCATCTAAACAGATCAACAAGGAAACAAGGGCTTTGAATGACACACTGAATGAGATGGACTTCACAGATACATTTAGAGCATTCCATCCTAAAACAGAATACACATTCTTCTTGTGTGCACATGGAGCATTCTCCAGAATAGATCACATGCTGGGTCACAAATGAGGTCTCAACTGGTACAAAAAGACTGAGATTATTCCATTCATATTTTCAGACCAAAATGCTTTAAAATCTGAACACAATCACAAGAGGAAATTAGGAAGGAACACAAATACTTGAAGTTAAAGAGCATCCTACAAAAGAATGAATGGGTTGGGGTGCCTGGGTGGCTCAGTCAGTTGGGTGACTGCGTTTGGCTCAGGTCATGGTCCTGGGGTCCTGGGATTAGTCCCTCATCGGGCTCCCTGCTCAGCGGGGAGTCTGTTTTTCCCTGTCCTTCCCCCTCTCAAGCTCTCTCTCTCTCTCTCTCTCTCTCAAATAAATCTTTTTATTTTTTAAATAAAATCTTTTTTAAAAAGTTTTTATTTAAAAAAAGATTTATTTGACAGAGATCCCAAGTAGGCAGAGAGGCAGAGAGAGAGAGGGAAGCAGGCTCCCTGCTGAGCAGAGAGCCCAATGCGGGGCTCGATCCCAGGACCCTGAGACCATGACCTGAGCCGAAGGCAGAGGCTTTAACTCACTGAGCCACTCAGGTACCCCCCCCCCCCGGTTTTTAAAGATTTTATCAGAGACTGCCTTAAAGCAACGTTCCCTTGGGGCCAAGGGTGGGCTGCCCCAAGATGAGACACTGACATTCCTTCGGGCTCAAGGTAATTCATACCCTGTAGGCCCAAGAGAAACATTTTTCCCTTCTTAACTACATAGAAGAATCTAAATTGGGGGTCTTTCCCAGCACAAGGCTGTTACCAGAGACAAATTTTACATGAGTGGCCCATCTGTGGCCCATCTGTGGATGCCCTATGGTCCCTGAGGGCACACATCTGGTTACCAAACACCTGTTTTTGTTGCCCTGGGAAGTACCTTTCCCCACCTGAGAGCCCCAGACCCTCCTCCTCCCTGCAGGATGACACACACACACACACACACACACACACACACACACACATCTCGTTTAGCTGGAATGGCTTTGGGATTTCCATGTCTGTGAGGGGTCTGCATACTTACAGAATTTGAGCTTCTGTTAATCTCATTTCAGTTTGATTCTTAGCCCAATAAGGCAATGAAGAGCAATGGAAGGCCGAATTCAACCCAGAAATGGGTTTTTTTTTTTTTTTGGTAACATAACATTTTCAAATCTGCTTAAATCCAGAGGTTTTTATGACAATTTGATTTTCACATCAATTACTAGATATGTAACAATAAAAATCAAGGAACAATAATTTAATCTATAGTGAAATAAATGTTACATGTACAAAGCACATATTGTGAAAATGGGTCCCCATAAACTGAAGTGGAGACATCATTTCGCTCAGTCACTAAAGAAAGCCCTTGAGGCAACTGGGGTTCCCTCGGGTTAAGTGTCTGTCTTTGGTGCAGGTCATGATGCCAGGGTCCTGATTTGAGCCCCCCCTGGAGCAGGGAGCCTGTTTCTTCCTCTGCTCCTCCCCACTGCTCGAGCTTTCTCTCTTTCTCGCTTACTCTCTCAAATAAATAAATGTCTTTTTTAAAGATTTTATTTATTTATTTGACAGACAGAGATCACAAGTAGGCAGAGAGGCAGGCAGAGAGAGAGAGGAAGAAGCAGGCTCCCTGCTGAGCAGAGAGCCGGATTCGGAGCTGGATCCCAGGACCCTGGGATCATGACCTGAGCAGAAGGCAGAGGCTTAACCCACTGAGCCACCCAGGCCCCCCTCAAATAAATAAAATCTTTAAAAAAAGAAAAAGCCCTTGACACTTCCAGTTTTGCACCATCATATTTATTATTCTTGCTGATTTAAGACCATGAAACAAATATGGATCCCAGGGCTTACTTTCAGAGATACTGTAAAAGAAAAGTTACTACAGTGATCCGATTTGGAAATCTGGAGGGACCAGAAGGTCATGACGTGAAGGAGGGAATGAGGCACTTTTCCCTCAGTACCAGTAGTCCAGGATTTTCTTGAAAGGAATTCACATTTTCTCAAATATGCAGTAGAAATATATATTTCCCTCTGACTCCTACAATAGCACTGATGTGCTTTGGTCTTGAATACAGAAGAATAATGAGTTTAACATTTTTTTTAAAAGATTAGAGATCTGGACTGCATTGGCCTGAAGAGTATAAGTGCCCAACCTGTACAATGTTTGTTATTAAAAATGGATTCAAGGGAAGTTCCTAGGAAATGTGGACATACTATATATACAAATTGTTAATATATTCCATTATACAGAGCAACAGAAGTAATGCATTTAAAGCAAGGAACTTTTTAGGATTCTGATACTTTTACATTTGTTCTGATACTAAAGAGGAAAATCACACAGAGCAGGTTCACCCAGAAGTAGCTCAGGCCAGCAGACCCCAGGAGATGGATCAAGAGATAACCAGAAGCCCACTACAGAGCAAAAGATAACCTGCTTCTGTTTCTGCTTCTGTAAACAGACTTTCCACCACAAGCTCCCTGCACTGCCCTAACAGCCTAAACCAACCCTCCTCTTCCCCAGTTTAAATCCACCTCCCAGCGGCCAGCATAGCCCTTGGAACCTGACCCCGTACACCCCCCTATAAAAACCCTGTAACTCCACTATGTGGAGCCCAGAGCTTTGAGCACAAGCTCATCTGGGTCCGTCAGCGTAAAATTAATCTGAGTTCTCCTACTTCTCCGAGTGTCACTTGGTCTCTCCCCAGTCTGATTATTTCCTGCAACATTTCTGGAGGCCCCAACAAGATTCCAACCGTTCCGGCCCCTTGAGCCTCTGGCTGGTGGCTTTGACTACACTGGAGCAGGAAAGAACTCAAGGACTGAACGAGGCAGCATGCCATCCCACAGGGTTCCAGGTCCTCCTTCACCCTGGAGTTCCAACCCTCCGGGCAGTCTTGCCCCGGCTGGACTCCAAGGAGAAGTGGACCACCTCGCCTGGCAACTCGTCTGGGTTCGGTAAGCCACCCGGGAATATAATCTGTAGTCAGATCCTGCTCAAACTGAGTGGAAGGGAAGCTTGATCACCTTCCAGAAATTTCCCAAAGGAATTCCACAGGTCAGGGACCTCCCAGCAGGGCAAGTCCTACAGGACAGGAACCTCCAGAGGGGAGGAGCTGTAATAACTGGTGTGAATGCATGAGTGAGCAAATGGCCTGTTTGTGTTTGTGGCTCCATGGTCTTGAGACTATGGAGTCTGAGCGGGCCCCAAACTGTTTCCATGGTGACTTCATAGAGTCTAGGGCCAGCCCTTTGGGGCACTAGTCTGGGGCTTATACAGACTCACTATGGCTAAGAGGCACCCACCTCTCCTCCAGGAGAGCAGACAGGTGGGCATCTGGTTGGTCTCTCCTTTGGAGGGGCACATACCCTTTGTCTTTGAACCACCAACACAGGGAGGGAACACACAGGGTGGACAAGAGAGCCTCTGTTCATCATAGGCAGAAGCTCTTCAAAACCTAGTCCTAGACTGTATGCTTAAAAAAATTTTAAGAAGGTGTTCTCAGGAAAACTATGGGATCAAAATGTCTTCTGGAAAATTGCACACATTATGTGAATTGGAATGGCCCACTTTGGGGGCTGGCTAGTGCTCTGAGGGTACCCTAGACCCACCCACTGTCCAGGCCATTTACAGAGTTGTTGTGGTCAGGACTGCTGGACACCCTGACCCATACCCATATATTTGATTCTTGGCCTCAGATAGCCCAAACTCTGCCCCCATGAGTCTGATTCTGTGCTAATAGGAAGAGCCAGAGTAGGATATTTTGTTACCCAAGTAAAAGAGCCCAAGGGCTGTAAGAAAGCAAAGCCTGTTTATCAGGGAGACCCACAGACTGAGGACAATCTGTTCATGCCCCCGCCATATGTCCCAAGTGCACCACCAGGGGGCAGCTAATGCCCCACCTTTTGGATGACTCTCCTCAGCCTCCTCAACAACCACCAAGCCCAGACTGAATTCCAACCCTGCCCCAGTCCTGGAGCCCCAGCCCCCAGCTTGTGAGCTGACATCTATGCTCGTCTCAGGCTCCAGTTCCCCCAGTCGTGGCTCTCCAGATGCTGCTCCATAAGATGAAAGGGTAACAGACAAACACTGATAACACCACCCAGCCCCAACAGTCTATTCTCACCTGCCAGCCCTTTAGCACTATTGACCAGCTAAACTGGAAAAACCATACGCTGCCATACTCAGAGAAGGCTCAGGCCATGACTGACCTCCTGGAGTCCCTGTTCCAGACCCACCAACCCACTTGGGATGATTGCCACCCAATTCTCCTGACACTCTTCAACACAGAAGAATGCCGGCAAATCCTCACCGAGACACGCCCCTGGCTCCAATGCCAGCTCCCACCTGGAACCCTAAAAGCAGAATCATGGGTGTTAGCAGCAGCACGCAACACGCAGCCCAGCTAGGATTTCCATACGGCCGAGGGACTAGCTGCCCTAAGTCGATACCGTACAGCTCTTCTGCATGGACTCAGAGCAGAGGTAAGGAAGCCAACCAGCATGTCCAAAACTGTGGCGGTTATCCAGAAATCAGAAGAATCACCAACTGACTTCTAGGAGAGACTAGATGAGGCCTTCTGAGTGTACATCCCATTGGATCCAGAGGCCTCAGAGAACCAACAAATGGTCAACTCCGTGTTTATGATGCAATCATACACCTATATTTGCCAGAAATTCCAGAAACTTGAGGGCTTTGCTGGCATGAATGCTACTCAGCTGACAGAAGTGACAGATAAGGTCCTTGCAGGTTGAGACCGTGAGGCCAAATGAGAAGCAGACAAAAGAATGAAAACAAAGGCATCGTTGATGGCTTCAGCACTGGGAAAACTGGACCCAACTGGACAGTCAGCCCCACTGCGAAAGGGGGGGACCTGATAGGAAGGCCCCACTCTGATGAGATCAATGTGCCTAGTATAAGGAGATTGGCCACTGGAAAAATGAATGCCCCCACCATAAGGAACCAACTGAAGGCCTGACAAAATTACTTCAGAAAGAAGGATAACAAAATGGCAGCCAGAGCCCAAAATGTAAGACCTTATCAGTCTGGCTGGGATTGAGTCAAACTAGGGAAGACGAGGCTCCCTTTCATTAGGTCCCTGAGAGCCTATGGTCAGAATGAAAGTGGGGTCCCAACCGTTGACTTTCATGGTGGACACAGGCACTGAGCATTCAGTGATTACCAGACCCATGGCTCCACTCATGGGGCATAAGGCCACAGTTGTCAGAGCAAATGGTTCCCAAACTGCCTGCCGGTTTTATGGACTCTGAACATGCCAGCTGGGGGCATACACAATTACTCATGAATTCCTATACCTACTGGAATGTCCCGTTTCCTTCCAAGGTAGAGACTTACTGACAAAGCTTTGGGCCCAGATCACTTTTATCCAAGAGGGGCCTATAAGCTTCACCTTGGGAGGGCCTAATTCCCTCATCATGGCAGTAACTGTACCCACAGAAAGTGAATGGCAATTTTACTGCCAAGAAAAAGGAGACCCCATGAAGCCAACCAGTCTACTGGATGATTTCCCTGATGTCTGGACTGAAAAAGGACCTCCCAGCCTGGCCCTTAACCATGCACCTATAGTGGTGGGTCTCAAGCCAGGAGCCCTCCCCGTTCAACAGAGACAATATCCAGTGTCCTGGTCGGCATGACCATGGAGTCAGACCCACCTACAATGACTAAAAGATGCAGGAATACTGACTGAATGCCAATTGCCATGGAACACCCCACTGTTTCCCATCAAGAAAACAGGAGGAAGGGGCTCCCGGTCTGTCCAGGACTTGCAGGCGGTCAACAATACCGTCACACTACACCCAGTGGTTCTCAGTCCCTATGCTGTCCTAAGCTTCCTGCCACCACAGCAAGCTGGTTTACCTGTTTGGACTTAAAGGATGCTTTCTCCCTCCACATGGCTCCAGCTAGCCAGTCGCTATTTGCCTTCAAATGGGAGGACCCCCATGCCGGGAGAAAGACACAGATGACGTGGACCAGACTGCAACAGGGGTTCAAGAATTCACCCACGATGTTTGGAGACGCCTTGGCACCAGACCTATCCACCTCCCCAACAGAAAATCCACAATGCGCCCTGCTCCAATACACGAATAATCTATCTTGGCAAACTCCAACCAAGAGAAATGCTGTGAAGGGATGAGCATGACTGACTCGACCCTCTGAAACCGGCTACAGAGTTTTCTGGAAGAAAGCTCAAGTCTGCCATTAAGAGGTCCTATATCTCAGGTTTGTCATCTCCAAGGGGTGATGTGCCCTACGCCCAGATAGAAAGCAGACTGTCTGTCCTATCCCATAATCGAAGACCAGAAAGGAAGTCCAAGAAATCCTGGGAGCAACAGGGTTCTGCTGCATCTTAATACCTGGGTTCACAGCTCTGGCCAAGCCACTATATGAGGCCACAGCAGAATCAGGCAAGTACTCTCTACATTAGGGGAAGGAGCAAGAAAACGCACTCCTGCATTGGGACCGCCAGCTGGAATATGGCCATTCAACCTCTTCATTCATGAAAGGAACCACACAGCCCTGGGAGTCCTCACGCCCAAACAGTGGGTCCATGGCAGTAGCCTGTGGCCTACCTATCAAAACACCTGGACCCAGTAGCATCAGGGTGTCCACCTTGTCTCCAGGCCCTAGTTGCCACAGTGGCCTTGATTAGGGAGGCTGATAAACTCATCCTAGGACAGGATATCCCCATGAAGTTATGGCCCTAATGAATGGACAAGGACACAAATGGCTGCCCAGCTCCAGATGGCTCATTACTAAGGACTGCTATGTGAGAACCCCTGAGTCAGGCTCAAGACTGAATGGACTCTAGGGGTGCCTGGGTGGCTCAGTGGGTTAAGGCCGCTGCCTTCGGCTCGGGTCGTGATCCCAGGGCCGTGGGATCGAGCCCCACATCGGGCTCTCTGCTTTGTGGACAGCCTGCTTCCTCCTCCTTCTCTCTGTCTACTTGTGATCTATCAAATAAATAAATAAGTCTTTAAAAAAAAAAGACTGAATGGACTCTAAACCCTGCCACTGCCAGCAGAGGAAGGACCTCCCGATCACAACTGTGAAGCAGTGATAGATGAAGTTTACTCCAACAGACCAGACTGGATGGATGTTCCCCTCTCAGATTCTGAACTTGAGCTCTTCATGGACAGAACCAGCTTCATTCAAGGACAACAGAAAGCCAGATTCTCAGTAACCACTGTCGACCTTACCCAAAGGATGGTCCACACAGTGGGCTGAACTCTGGACATTAATCCAGGCACTATGACATGCAAAAGGAAAATGAGTAAACATCTATACTAATTCAAGGTATGCCTTTGCCACTCTACAGGTACACAGGGCCATTTAGGAGGAGAGAGGACAGCTGACAGCCGCAGGGGGTGGGGCGAGGGCAGGGGGCGGGGCTAGGAGTAGGATATAAAGAACAGGGAAGAAATCCTCCTACTGCTGAAAGGCAGGTGGCAGTCATCCACTGAAGGGGCCATCAGAGGGGCACAGACTATGTCATCAGGCGAAACTGCCTAGTCAGCCAGGGAGTTGCCCGCAAGGGAGGCAGCAGAAAGACAAAGTTCTCCCAGGGAACTGGGACTGGCCACTAAACTCGATAGCTCCAGAGCTGCCTTCTGTCCCAAATTACACCAAGGAAGAAAAATTATGGGCAAAAAATGAGGGGGGATTAAAAGGAGAAGGGGGCTGGTGGAAACGGCCTGACCAGAGACTTTTTGTCCCCAGTACTATAGCAACCTCCCTAATAAAGCAACATCACTAACGAACTCGCTTGGGAAACACAGCCCTGGACAAACTGCTATTTCATCCCCAAACTCCCCACCCTGTGCACCCAAACAAGCACTAGGTGCAGTACATGCACACGGAACAAAGCAAATCAAGGACCCAGACCGTGCCCCGGGATTCAAACGACGGGCACCATGCCCTTTGAGGACTTGGAGATAGACTTCACTGAGGTCAAGCCATGCTGAGGATACTGATACCCTCTGGTCCTAGTTTGCACTGACTCAGGTGGGTTGAGGCTTACCCCA
>RCUC01127566.1:0-35722 GCA_003697995.1 Taxidea taxus jeffersonii
TACTACCTTAAGACATCAGGTCTTTAGTATGAGAGTCTCATGGCTAGTAAAAACAAATAAATGCTTAAACAAATAGGTGCTTAATTATATTAATCAATGATAAATAAAATTAATTAATGCTGATTATAAATAAATTATATGCCAAGCACTGTTTTTAAAAATAATTATTCTTTTCATAAGCTTTACATTTTAGGTTTGAATGCAAACATAGTACAGATGATTCCTGTATACTCTGCCCCAGTTTCCCTCAGTGTTAGTATTAAGTCACAGCCAATAAACCACTGTTGATACATTATTCAGTAAGTCCATACTTTATTCAGATTTCCTTGGCTTTACCTAGGACCCTCCCATCCAGAGCACCATATTATATTTAAATATATATCTTTACACCCCTGTTGTCTATGATAGATTTTCAGATTTCCTTTAATTTTGATGACATTGATAGTTTTGAGGAGCACTGGTCAGGTATTTTTATAGACTGATAGAATTCATCTGATTCTTTTTTTTTTTCTTCATGATGAGATTGGTGATATGAATTTTGGGGCAGAAGACTACAGAACCAAAGGGCCATTCTTATCAGATCATATCAAGGGTACACACTCTTAAAACAACCTATCAGGGGCACCTGGGTGGCTCAGTGGGTTAAGCCTCTGCCTTCAGCTCAGGTCATGATCTCAGGGTCCTGGGATCGAGCCCCGCGTTGGGCTCTCTGCTCAGCAGGGAACCTACTTCTCTCTCCCTCTGCCTGCCTCTCTGCCTACTTGTGATCTCTGTCAGTCAAATAAATAAATAAAATCTTTAAAAAAACAACAACAAAAAAAAACGACCTATCACTTTTGATGTTGACTTGATTACCTGGCTGATGGGGTACTGGTCTGGTTTCTCTACTGTAATATTATCCTCTTACCCCTACTCCCACTTTCCATAATGTATTCTTTGGAAACAAGACCCTAAGTGAATCCCATATGGGGAGTTACTTAGAATTTTTTATATTAGAGAGTTATCTATTCTCTATTTATTTATGTATTCAATTATTTATTCATATCAGTATGGAATCATGAATATTTATTTATACTTCAGCTTATTCTGTTGTTTAAATTGTTGCATTGGCCATTGGGAACTCTTTTGTTGGTTTCTATTTCCCCCTTCTCATACCCCATCATTGTGGCTTTTTGTTTTGTTGTTGTTGTCATTATTCAGCACATCATTATTTTCTGGCACTACAAGATGCTCCTGGCCCATGTTGCATATTTCCTGACCCAGGCCTAGATTTGGGCATTTCTAATAAGCTCCAGATCTTTTGGAGAATGGTATTAAATACCAAGACCTGGATGCTGGGTGTGCACAGTGCTACTGGGGTGTCATAGCTTCTAACTCTCCCATGTGGCAGAATGAGGAAATATGAGTCTATGCTATTGCACATTTACACTCATACCTATAAATACTGTGAATATGAAATCATTTTCATCTTAGTAAACTAAACATGAGCCCATGAGCAATTTGGTGATAATGTTCCTTGCTTTAGTTTCTTCCTTTTTATTCCTTGGATTTTGTTGTGCTTCTAAAATTTATAATTTTCATCAAATTTGGAAAAAAAGTTGAGTTATTTTTTCAATTATTTTTCTATTCCCATACCTCCCCTTCAAATGCCTTTTCAGAAGTTGTCCTGTAGTTCAATTATGCTCTATTCATTATTTTTTATTCTCTTTCCATTTTATGGTTCATTTTTGATATATTCTATTCCTACTTTCAAGTTCACTAATATTTTCTTCAACAATGTCTATTCTGCCATTAAAGTCACCCAGTATTTTTCATTTTAGGCATTATAGTTTTCATTTATAGCAGTTTGATTTTTAAGTTTATATCTTCCATATTTCTACTTAACTTTTTGAACAAAGGTAAATATAGTTACATTAACTGTTTTAATGTCTTTGCTAATTTTAACATCTGTGTCAGTTGTCCGTTTTGATTTATTAATTTTCTTCCTCATTATGAGTTGTATTTTCTTGCTTCTTAGTGTGCTTGCTAATCTAATTTAATGTTGTGGCAGACACTGTGAATTTTATCCTGTTGGATTTCATGTACTGCTTTTAAGATTTGGTAGGTGGGACCAGGCAGTACTCACTCTTGGTCTATAGAGTTAAAACCCCATTAAAACCCAAGTTAACTCTGCCAATGGAGTTAAAACCCTTCTGAGTACTCTATCCAATGCCTGGTGAGTCATGATTTTTTCCACTCTGGCTAGTGGGAACAGACCATATTCCCAGCATGGTGTGAAAGCTGGGTACTCTTACTTCTGTTTCTTTCAGATACTATTTTCCCCAGCCATGCTGCAATGATCAGTACAGAACTGAATACATGAGAGAAACCATCTGTAGATTCACAGAGCTTTCTCTTCTCTCTACTTCTGCCAACACTAGCTTTCTTGACCCCTGGTCTGTTTCTCATCTCTTGGGGTTACTTTACTTTGTTGTCTGGTATTAGTGCCTTGAAAATCTTTCTTTCATATATTTTGTGTGTCTTTTTGAGGTGAGTTGTTTTAGCCAGGAGGGTAAAAATGCTCCTGTTACTCCATCTAGGTTGGAAGCAGAAGTTCAACAGGCAGTACTGCAATTGTTTTACCTCCACTGTTTTATTTAAACCTTACAACAATTTTATGACATAGGAACAGTTGTTATTCCCAGTTTTTAGCAGAGAAAACTGATGCCCTGCTATGTTAAGTGGTTTTCCCCTTTGATCCACACCTAATAAGTCATCAAAACAGTGCTTGCTCTCTGTGACATATAACTTAAGGACCTACAGTTTTTACAACCAATTTAGAGAGATGTCTAGATTAACTTCCATAAGACCATTTTATAATTACCTTCATATATTGCTCATAAAATATTTTAATATCTTGGCCAAAATTTAGGAAGAACTAATTTTGGGTTTCCAAAATTTCCAGTACCATGCTAAAAGTGATATTCCATTGATATAATTGATAGTGCTTTAATGGAAGGGCTTTAGAACACTTACACCATTAGCACTCCTTGATGTGTAATTACATGAAGTTTTACTTTTTTGATCCTCAAGTTCCAAACAGAGACTTTAGCCAGAGTGTTATATTTGAGTGAATGTGGAAAGAGATGATCTGATAACCCAGGTTAAGAAACAATGGCCTACTATATCACAAACTGAGAGGATAGAACAAAGAAATTGTTTTTTTTTTTCTTTGCCAGATAGTTATTTAAAATGAAGTCTGGGCAAGAGAGGAGTCAACCCCATGGAGATAGCTTCCAGAAGAGAGAACAGGCTGTGGAAGGGCTGAGAGCCAGTTGCTGGAAATAGCCTGTGGCATTAGGATGTGGAACCAGAGAGCTCTGGGGCCAGTCATGAAGAGTCTGACAAGATGGGTGGGGTTTGGCCTTTATTCTAATGGCAATGTGTGGTCCCAGAAGCTGAGGAGCATATGGTAATCTTTGGCCTTTTACACTAAATGAAATATGGAATATGCAGTCACCAGGTGCTTTAACTGGATCTCCTCATCTAACTTCGACCACAATCCTGAAGAAGGTAATGATGCCTCCATTTTGGCCACGAGGAGATAACCTATGAGAGAGTGACCTGATGCTGGTAGACTGTGGGTTTGGGTTTAGATCTATCCATTTGCTTCCTATTATTTCATGCTGTCTCTTATAACACCATTTTTATTTAACCCTATGATTTCAGAAACTAAACCTCCATGTAAAGTTTGAGTTTCTTTTTATTATTTAGAAAAATGTTGAGAATTTAAAACTTCTAGCAAATAGACTATGATTCCTAAATATTATTCCCTATAAAAGAGACCAGATCTTCTTAGAGGATTGGCTAATTCCAGTTGTGGGACAGGAATTGTGCAAGGCCAAAATCAAGAACACATACTCTCAAAGTCTACTGGAGTTGCATCGTAAGGAAGAGGCTATAGATGGAATGATCTGTGGATCATTATAACTATAACATTATAACTATAACTATAATAGATTAAAACACATCATATTACTTGGGCATTCTTCCTTGATGCCCTAGGAAGTCTTATCTCTTTGCTTAGTAAATTGAACTTCTTCCATGGAATCTCTTGCCACCGGCATCTCAAAATTAACCCAAAGAACCTTGAAAGCAGACAGGGAATATATCTGGCTTATCTATCATTGGATCCTACATAGTCACTCAACACTTATTAGTTGACTAATAAATCAATGAACAGACAAAATAAACTTATATTGAAATGGTTATGCCAAAATGAGGGGCTTTTACTCTTCTTTAGGGTCAGGTAACCATTGGATAGAATAAAGGAGGAACAGTCCTTTCTCTGCAGAAAAATTCACATATGAACTTTTATAACACAAAACACATTGCTTTACAATCCTAGAAGATTCAAGATTCACTGTAATCTGTCCATATCATGGATCCACTACTTCTCTGTTCATAAAAAATGATTCAGTGTATGACAGGAACTTTCCTACTTGATCAGGCTAACACTTATATCAAAAAAATACAGAAGGAGAAAGAACATGTGGACCTGAAACATTCGTAAGATGATTAGAAACCATATCATAAAATAGTTTACTTCATCTGATGTAGTCCATAACTTTTATCATATTTTGATGGATGGGTTAAATCTTGGAGTCTATTTAGGTAACCAAAAAACCCCAAATTATTTAGTATTTTTTACAGTAAGATTTAATGTAATTAAGCCAAACTTAAAACTCAAATGATTATCCAGAAAGGTTTAGCAAGAACAGTTTCAGAGAAATTTTTTTAAGCTGCAAAATGATCACATCTTATGTACATTTGTAGCCAACTTTTCAATGCACACTTAGAAAAAAGATTTGGTGTGATCCAATAACCAAAACATGCTCATTTAGTCAAAATACACCATATTCTTATTTTCGCCCCTACATCTTGCTCAGCTTTGTTTTCTTTCCTTTCCTTTTGAATCTTATGGTTTATTGCTTAATTTTGATCTTGACATTTTAGCTATGTCTGAGCTGAGTCTTTCGTGGGAAATTAAAAGTATATCTTATTGCCAGGGTTGTAGTCAGAAAGCTTTATCTAGGAACAAGTTGCTGTTAACTGTTGTGGAAATGACATCAGAGAGAATGCACTTTTATTCACATCCCAAAGACTCAAAGTAAGAAGATTATATAAAGCCGGATGACCCTTTGGGTGTCTATACAATACTCCAGCAGCTGGGGCTGCTTGGGTTTACATTTCCTTTACATCAAAGGCACATCAAAACACATAATGATGTTCTCTGGAGTAGATAGTTGTTCTTTGATAAGTGCGTGTGATGTGTCCTGAAGCCCCCTGGCCTCATGTCCTTGGCCATTATAAAGATAACTTAGGATTTCAGTGTGGTTTTATGTAAAGAAAATCATATTAGAACATTATGGAAAGTAATTAAAGTTACATTAAAATATAATAACTTTTTTCCATTAAAGCTGGCAAATGCTTTGGAGTAGCCCTTATTCCTAGCAGGGGAAGCGCTGTTTTTCGTAACTCTGATTTATTATGTAACAGTAGACCTTGATGTACTCATTGTTCAGTTCACTTTTGTTTGTTTCTCTGTTAGTGTCAACTTACAGATACTCCCAGGAAGACATACACTCAAAACTTACAATGCGTTGAAGCGAGATGCATCAGAATAATGACTTTCAGTGCTCTTTTCTCTTGCTGTTAAATTAGCAAAGCGCACAACCAATTTCTAAGGTTGCTTTTGTGGATGGGGATAAGGATAAAGCCTATATGGCATATCTAAACAATAAGACACTTATTTAAATGAGTGTTTTCTTGTTCTCTTGACTTATAATGGGCCAGATTCTGGAAAGGTGTGAGCTGGCAGCTAGATCTCTGATCAAGCTCATGATATCCATGGATTGGTGATGAACCTCTTGGCCTGCATTAACCCTCGGCATGCACGTCCTTTTGCCTTATCAAACATACAGCAACCAGCTGTTTTCCGTCACTTAGATAGTGTTCTTTGACAACCAGAGAGACAGTTTCAGTCAGAAAGCAACCAGCAGTTTTTCTAACAACAACAGCAACAATAACAACAACAACAACAACAATGAGAAAAGGCAAAATAAGAAACTTCTATTGTTTCATGAAATGCTATAAATCAGGAACATCCCTGTGTCAGAAGCAGGATATACAAAAAATACACAGTGATGCCCAGCCTGGCTCCTCAGGGGATGGGCTCTCATCACTGCATTATGGAACATGGCTCTAGACAACCCAGTGACCTCACAGATTTCTCTGGAAATAGAACATTCCATCTGTAAATATGAAAATGGTAACAGAGGTATAGATGCTGAAGGGAATCTGAAGATTTGAAAAAAGGAAAAGAAACAATTACAAAGAACAGGTAAGAAGCTAAAAGGGTTGACTTCTTGCTCCATTCCTGGCTTGGAATGTTGGGAATGACCATATAATATTGGTCTTCTCATGTCTGGTTTGGATGTAGCAAGAGGAGCTATGTGAAGCTGGGATGGAGGACATCTGGTGGCTTCTGTGCTCTATGTCTTCTCTTCTCCTCATTCCTGCATCCATGATGTCTGCATTCATGACTCTTTAATGAGATGGCCTTGGCCAAACATATTTGTACTTTGAGGGTTTTTTTAAATTTTTCTTAAACAAAGGACATAAATACATGGATGAAGTACTTTCAGACCCATTCCTAGGTTTTCTACTGAAATCCAGATGATTTTCATTTTCAGAATGCTGAAATGATATTCATTTGGTGTTGGGCTCATGAGTTGTTCGAGTTCTACCGTAGCCATTCCATAGTATCCACACAAGCCACCTCTAACAAGCTTCCTGAAGACTTTTTTTTTTTTTTTTTTTTTGCAGAAAAGGTGGGTTTTCATCTCTGTCTCACAAATCTAACTGGACCCAGGAGTTTATTTTCCTTGCTTTCCTTCCACCTCCCACTCTTTCATTCAGGCTTCTAAAGACAAACTTTGAATGTGATTAATGATGGCAAAGACTAGGAATGTAAAGTTCAAGTGCTGAACTGTTTATTTGTTTAAGAGAGTTGTTTTCTGGCTGTTTCTTTATGCAACCACATGCTCACGTGAAAAGCTCTATTCTGTTGTTGGCTGTAAGAATACTGCCCAAAAGTGCTCATTATAAAGAGGGGCTGGGGAAAAGTTCACTTTTCTAAGTAATTTCTTTCCATCTTTTGGATTATTCTTCTTTCATCCTTTACAGGGAGAGAGATGCCTCTTTTGTGAGGTTTATATCAATTTCAGGAAACCTTCCAGAGGCTGGAATCTGATTGCTGGTTGGAACATATAATTGAATCAGTGGGGGCTCTCAATGAAGCCCAAAGTAAGTGAAAATGTTTTCAGTATATGCTTATCATATCACAAGATGCATTTGGAAAGGGAAGAAGGCCTAGAGCATTTAGGGTTTGTGTTTGAATTTTGTGCCTTGGTGGGCACCTCATTTCTCATATCAGAAATATATGACTTCTCCCCAAAGACTTATTGTTATTCTCCAGAGAAGTATTTCAGGTTACCAGGATATAGTTCTTTCCTCACAAAAGGGAAAACTGAGACTAGCATTCTTTATCCGGGAGGTGATTCAGCTAATTCCACCTGCTTTCTGACACAGACCATGATGCTACACTTCTAGGTCACCCACTGGAGCTGGGAGAGACGACATGGCACGCAAGCCAAACAGGTGTATCAGCATTGTTTCAAGATGAGTGACCTTTGTACTGGAATGAGAAACACCCATTTCATTTGTAGTACTAGAAGGCAGAGGAGCTCTCTGTTGCTTCAGCGAGGTTTCCAGAAGCTTGAGTGGGGTCAGGTCACTGCCTCAATTACCTCTTTAGCTCCAGTAGAGACAGATTTTATATAGTATGTGTCTGGATTTAAAATATGTCCACATTTGAAACAAAGGATTTTATTTCAGGTTTCATTCAGTTCACTTCTATGTGTGCCTCATCTGTTGTCTTGGTTGACACTGTTGTGAGGATTGGCCCCTGCAGGGTGTTATGTGCCTGCCCTGGGCAACAGGCATTCCCGTCTAATTCAGAAGTCTTCAGTTGGAGGGTGAAGTCCCTGTAAACACCACCTTTGCTCTTCATTACTTCCCTGCCATATGATGGCAGCATTTTCGTGGGAAAGGGAATAATGTTCTCTTCATTACTTTAAGTTTTTTCTTTCATGTTCAACATGGTGATTATGTTAACTTCAGTTTTGCTAAAGTTTGATCCTTTGTTTTCTCCCCTGAAAATGTGTTATTTTTTTAAAGGTTTTTTTTTATTTGTTTGACAGACAGAGAGATCACAAGTAGGCAGAGAGGCAGGCAGAGAGAGAGGAGGAAGCAGGCTCCCCGCTGAGCAGAGAGCCTGATGATGATTCGGGGCTCCATCCCAGGACCCTGAGATCATGATCTTAGCTGAAGGCAGAGGCATTAACCCACTGAGCCACCCAGGCACCCCTGAAAATGTGTTATATTTGGAAATAAAGTGATTTCTTCTCAGCTCACCTTTCTCTTAAGAGGAGGTACTGTTGAATTTTTCAGTTATTCATTCATTTAGTCAATTTTAAATCTTTACTCTTCTTACATCTTCCACAATGAATGCTAATGAACTGCAGAAAAAAATGAAACTTTTAACATTAAATTTCTGAGTTTTTTTTTCCTAACACTTAAAAATTTAAGGATTGTTACTTTTTATGGGTTGATTGCCAAATGGTTCTTTAAAACTATAGCACTTGCTTCCTGTTTTTAAGGGTTATCTGAGATCTACTACTCAAATATAGACTAGTTGGAAAACACAGTGCTTAAATTAGACTGCACAGGGGTGCAGCAACAGTTCTGTCCCAAGGCAGGTGTCAGGGCTCATGTGTGTCAACACGGCTACTTAACCACTGCACGGTCCAAGCTCACATAGGCACCCACAGCCGGGGTGCCTTTTGACCAGGGACCCCAGCTCCACCTCACTTTGTGTCCCTATGCTTAGCCCTGAAATCTATAGGCTTCATCTGGTGAGGTCTGGGGTTTTCCTAGTAGGTGGGTGATTGCCCTACTTCTGTTCTACTTTTTCTTGTCCCTGAAGACAGAAAGAGAAAAACGCTGATGTTCTTTCCACCTGTTTCTTTTGACACCATCTTTCCTTGAGCTGGAGGTATTATTAAGTATTCTTTCTAAGTTACATTTTCTGCAGGAACCTCCCAATTGTTTTATTGCATCACTTTTCCTTTGCAATGATAGAGGCACATTTCATATACCAATTGCAGTAATTCCTCTGAATATGATTGTTGACTTAGTTTGTTGTGCTGACAATGCCAGAGATTTGGGGGGGAAAAGCAGCAGCAATGCAGAATGGATACTTGGCTTATAGTTCTGTGAAAAATAATAAGTAAAATTGGTATATCTAAATCTCTCCTAGTATCCAGGTGCCAGCTGGGTTACTTTCCTTTATTCAATACTAAAAACACCGACATGATAACGATATTAATGATCAGATCATTACTTGAGGTGGTTTTCCTTCTTTTGATCACAGAGCTAGTAGCAATGCTTCTGGTCAGCAATGTAAGCAGACAGAAATTCAAATGCAGTGGGCACCTTTGGCTACCTCTCCCTGGCTCATCCCCAAAGCTCTTCTTTACTTCAAGGACAAAATGTGCCCAGGCTACGCATGTGGCAGGCTTTTCACTTAAGATGCCTTCTTCCAGGACGCCTGGGTGGCTCAGTGGGTTAAGCCGCTGCCTTCGGCTCAGGTCATGATCCCAGCGTCCTGGGATCGAGTCCCACGTCGGGCTCCTTGCTCGGCAGGGAGCCTACTTCTCCCCTCCCCTCTCTGCCTGCCTCTCTGCCTACTTGTGTGATCTGTCTGTCAAATAAATAAATAAAATCTTTAAAAAAAAAAAAAAAGATGCCCTCTTCCTTCCCATCCCTAAAGTCAGGCTCTCAGCCGGCCGCAGTGCTGGCTGATTCCTCCACATTTTGTAGTGATATTGTGTTTACTGAGCCATTTCCCTTCAATTAGCTATATATCATCTGTTTGGATAACTTATTCTAGAAGAATGTTTGTTGAATAAGTTAATTAGTCTATATTCCAATATGTTCCTCATGGCTATGTGTCATCATGATAAGCCATCAACATTGGGATTTCTCGTCTGACTCTGAGAGATAGCATATGGCTGGAGAAAGTTAGCAGTGGCTATGTTGCATGTCCCAACATGGCATTGTTCCTGGGAAGAGGACTGGCTGACCACCCACTCTGCCTCTTGGGTGCTAAGGGACCTGATAAGTTGGCTCAGTGGTGCGATCTTATTTTCATGACTTTGGAATCTAGCAATGAAATTTTTGTATACAAATCTGTGCTTCTCTCTCCTCATTCATTTTTGACTGAAAGTCTCAGGGCACAAGGCCCACCTCCAATAAACTAACACCTGTTTTCTGAGGACTGGACACCCATGCTGGTTGCAACCTGTGTGAGTGATAAAAGCTCTCTCTCCATAGCACTGCTTTGCATTCCATCTTGCAGATGTGGATGCCCAGTGACCTGAGTCATGCCCAGGAGCTGGCTTCCATTCTCTGCCCATCCAGAAGGAGGATGCATTTCCTTTTGTTTGCATCCTTCTCACCTGCAGGCCATACTTGCTGCCTCACAGATCAACAGTTCAGCATGACTTTGTGCCCAGACGCACAATTGCTGGGAGGTTTGCATAAAAGAGTTAGGAAATCCTTGTCATTCCTGATCACTATTAAGCAATCAATTTCCCTGGAAACCTACTTATGTTGGACCAGATAAGCTGTCAGCACTCTGAGTGGCCTTTCACTGATGTGCACCGCCTCTTCCCCTGTTGACTTAAATCCTGCCTTACGGTCAGATTCTGTCAGCCCAGTGGGTTCATGGGTTGTCTCCAACCCACAAGTTAGTTCTCCTTCAGGTGCATCATTGAAAGAAATAATTGTAAGAAAATACTAAAAGATGTGCAGACTGACTCACTCTGATAGCCAAAAATGAAAAGAGAAGTCTGCATTGTAGAGTAATGTAGCCGTGTGAACTGCAAAGGGAGAGGGTTCTCTGCTTGGCCCCCGGGGCTGGCTTTCTTCTCACAGATAGAGATGGAGAGCAATTAGAGTCTGGAAGTATAAGCAAGCCAATCTGTTGTGTTTATACAGAGAGGTTCCTCCTAAGTGAGGCAGAAGCAGAGACACAAGTAATGAGCACATGTGTTTGGAAAGAGTATAAGGTACTTATAAATATTATAGTGGCGTCGCTATAGTTAAAGGTCTGGCAGCATTTCCATTATAAACTCTCATTGTCAGGGGTTTAAAACTCTGCTGTAAAAATTCCAGGCTGCAACTTGGCATTGCAGGATATGCCTGGGAACAAAGCTTTCATCCCTGACCCCATGCAGGTTTTTCTTGATGTTCCCAGGCAGCTCTGCTTAAGTCTCTGCACCTCTGATCCTGTTTGCATCTACTAGAGGAGCAAACAGGCAAGTCTAGAGCCCACATAGCAACCTATGGTCTTTTGGTTATTGGAAAGGGGACATCTGATAATCTGAATCCCACACATTCATTGACCTCTTATTGGGTATGAAACCTGATATGCATAAGATGCTTACTAAGGGCTATGTATCAGTGGACATGCAAATAAGGTTAGGAAAATGCAATTAAAATAAAAATACTAATATTTAAAAGCTAAACATTTTACATAGCTAGCTTTAGGACAATATTTAGGACATCAGTGATAGCATCAAGGCTGCTATCCCATGAGACTATACTTACCAAAGAAATCACTATGCTTTATCTTTGATAAAGCAAACGGTCAGAACAAAATTGACTAGCGAATTTGGCATTGAGTTACAATGAAGCCCATTAGAATACAAGTAGAGAGTTTCCAGAATTAATCTGAAAACAATCTGAGATTAATAACTTTTGAGTGATAATTTTTCCTCTGTCATTTAATGCTAGTGGCATGTGAGAAATCTAATCAACAAAGCTCATTAGCCTGAACTGAAGATGATTGTGACACTGAGCACATCCCTGGTTCTCCAGTGACCAGCCACGCTCTGCAAGAGGTGGGGTTTGCCTTGCTTCCAGGTGATGGATATCATGGACTACTGCAACGATGCAGCTCTGTGCAGAGCATCAGGCTCTTGCCCTCTGTGAGCTTTCCTTCCATCTCATCTAGTCCTAACAACTTCTGCTCTCTTATCATTAAGTTATCCCGCTTTGCTACATTTCTGTAATAACTACAAATGACTATCTTTTCCTTGAGTATCAGGCTAACATGAGCTGTGTCACTAGAGACATCCTGAGTGGTTAAGGAAGAAAAAAGATTCTTAAGACAATACATCAGGGAGCTTAACAGAGCCTAGAAAATGTGCCAAGGCATTTGTAGAGCTTATAAATTTTAAATTAAAACAAAAAGGAAGGAGAAAGAGGAGGAGGAGAGGAAGAGTAGGGGAGAAAGAATAAGAAGGAGGAGGAAGAGGAGAAGAGGAGAAACAATAAATTGAAGGCCGTGCCAAACCTGGACAGATGCTTTATCCGGAAGCTGAGAATTCCTTTCATGCATTCATTTGCCATAACAAGTAGTCAAGAACAAATCAGAAATTAAAGAAAAACATCTTTGTTCTGATCCCAGTCATAAATTCACATTTGGTCTTAAATGAACATAATTAATCTATCATTTCTACACTGGTAGAATCAATGTGTATCAAAGGGAAAACTGCTAGCAATCACATTGCCATTTATTCAATTTCATCAAAAACGGGGTTTAATTGATATATAGGAGACTGACTTCACTCCCTAAGAAAGAAATACACTGTGAAAAATGATACTTCAAAATCAGCTGGGCCCACAATACCAAAAAGTAAAAAAAAAAAAAACAAAAAAACAAAAAGTAACAGTGCTTGAGTTACACATAGCCCACCTTGGATTTTCAGGCTTGCCCTCAAATGCCTTGGCTCTAGTTTAGATCCTAGAAAATATGGAATGAAGATTGGAGATTCTGTTTTAATTTCAGATTTACCTTTCTCCCAGTGGCTCAGGTTTTGGGGGAGCATATACACCAGCTAAATTCAAAATATCAGTAGTAAAACTCAAAGTTCCTTTCTGGGGCAGGGCATGATAGTCATATCAAATAGAATATTTTAAAGAAAATTAAATAAAAACATGGAAACATGTTTCTTATCCCATCAGGAACAATGTTTTTTGGAACTATGAGTCCATCAGTTGACCATATGTTTTGTTTTGGAGACCAAGTGGGAAATCTGTGCTGTGTGGGGTGTCTCCTCTGATCGCGGCCTCTACTGTTTTGGATGTTTCCTTTTCCTTCTCTCCATTCTTCACCTCTACTCATCATTTTCTTATTAATTTATTAATTTTTTATAAACATATAATGTATTTTTATCCCCAGGGGTACAGGTCTTTGAATCACCAGGTTTACAGCACTCACCATAGCACATACCCTCCCCAATGTTCATAACCCCACCACCCTTTCCTGCCCGTCCGCCCCCCAGCAACCCTCAGTTTGTTTTGTGAGTTTAAGAGTCTCTTATGGATTGTCTCCCTCCTGATTCCATCTTGTTTCATTTATTCTTTTCCTACCCCCCAAACCCCTTAGGTTGCATCTCTACTTCCTCATATCAGGGAGATCATGTGATAGTTGTCTTTCTCCAGTTGACTTATTTTGCTAAGCATAATATGCTCTAGTTCCATCCATGTCGTCGCAAATGGTAAGATTTCATTTCTTTTGATGGCTGCATAGTATTCCATTGTATATATATACCACTTCTTCTTTATCCATTCATCTGTTGATGGACATCTAGGTTCTTTCCATAACTTGGCTATTGTGGACATTGCTGCTATAAACATTCGGGTGCACGTGCCCCTTCGTATCACTACGTTTGTATCTTTAGGGTAAATACCTAGTAGTGCAATTGCTGGGTCATAGGTAGCTCTATTTTTAGCTTTTTGAGGAATCTCCATGCTGTTTTCCAGAGTGGTTGCACCAGCTTGCATTCCTACCAACAGTGTGGGAGGTTTCCCCTTTCTCCACATCCTCGTCAGCATCTGTCATTTCCTGACTTGTTCATTTTAGCCATTCTGACTGGTGTGAGGTGGTATCTCATTGTGGTTTTGATTTGTATTTCCCTGATGCCCAGTGGTGTGGAGCACTTTTTCATGTGTCTGTTGGCCATCTGGATGTCTTCTTTGCAGAAATGTCTGTTCATGTCCTCTGCCCATTTCTTGAATGGATTATTTGTTCTTTGGGTGTTGAGTTTGCTAAGCTCTTTATAGATTTTGGATATAGATTTGGATAGCCCTTTATCTGATATGTCGTTTGCAAATATCTTCTCCAGTTCTGTCAGTTGTGTTTTGGTTTTGTTGACTGTTTCTTTTGCTGTGCAAAAGCTTTTGATCTTGATGAATCCCAATAGTTCATTTTTGCCCTTTCTTCCCTTGACTTTGGCAATGTTCCTAGGAAGAAGTTGTTGTGGCTGAGGTCGAAGAGGTTGCTGCCTGTGTTCTCCTCAAGGATTTTAAGGACCTCTAGGTGGCAGGATGCATTTCCACTATTACTTACAAATGAGTGACAACACCATGCCAGGCTTGCCTTTATGCAATGTTGTGGGTCTGGTTCTTGAAGAACACCGCTGGACAGACAGCACTGATTTGGAAATATCCCATTACTCTACATATTTCACAATTAGCAATTGGTGGTGAAATTTGTTTTCCCATCTTATTGAGTTTTCTTCAAGAGGGATATTTGAAATCTATTATTTCATCTTTAAGTCTTAACAATTTGTATTCGCTCCTTGCAACCAAGACTAATTTTTCCCAGATTAAATCCAAAACATACACACATACACACACACACACACAACTTATCAGAGGAGCCATAGAACTTATACAGCTCTTTTCATGAGCCAAAAGATCAATGTAGCTTTCACATAATACCTGGATCGATGTTTCCTTTTACTGGAGTTGCTGATAAAACTGCTTGAGCTCTGTCACTATTTGTATCTTCTTCTGTCCATCTTTAATCCTGAAGTGCCTCAGAGCCTCCAGCCACCAACAGTAGAGAAGATCCACTTAGACTGTTATTGGTACATTTTTTCCCATGGTAAATAGCCAAACTGGGGATAGGTTGGGTAGCTTTATCTTTGGGTAAAATTTTAGTAGTCACACATCTGTAGATGGTCATGAGTAATAATTTCTCTCTGGGTAGGATTAAAGGAAGCCCTCTTGCTTCCAAGTAGAACTACCCAAGTTCGGGATTGAACAATTTTCACACAAAAGCCAGGAGGGTGAGGCAAGGGTAAAGCAAGGCATCCTGTTCTTGACCAGAGGGGCTCCCAGGTGTCAGATTTCCACAATGTTTTCTTCTAATTTCAATAATTTGTACTGCTACTCCACAATGTATTCATGTTTTACTTTAATAGAGAACTGACCCGTAATTCCATAGCATGGCAAAACTCTTGTTCCAGGAAGGTATCCCAAACCCTACCAAGTCCTCAAGGGTGCTTTGCCTGTGAGAGACCTCCAGGCTTGTAGGATGAAGGTCTGACCCCCGGCCTGGCAGGCACCAACCTGCTGCCTCAGTTAGGTTGATTGGAGTTGTTTTAACCTAAGGAAGAAAAGGCTAAGGTAGGGTGACAAAATAATTTGTATTTTACAGAAAACAGATTACAAGAGGTAGAAGAACTAATATAAAATTAAAACAGATTGTTCAAAAAAAAAACTGGCAGATTCTTCAAACTTAGAAACTAAAAACAAAAGTATACATAATGGTCTGTTCTTACAGAGAGCCTTTTCTGAGGTTTGTTCTAATGTTAGAATTTTAAGATAGGCTTCAGTTAAATATTTTCTCCAGAAGGAAAAAAAATAGTTTTCTTATATGAGGGCCACACAGGAGATTATATTTTGTTGTGGTTTGGAGACATAACTATTGTTACATTAGTAATGATGGAAAAGTACACTTTTCTTACAAAAATCATAAAAGTTGGACAATTGCCAACTACCTGTTGGTTGAGAAGGGAAATTAATCTGCAGGGCTCACTTCCTTTCACTGGTGTTGTTTTCTACAGAAATAGAGAATAATACTTCCCACAGTGCCACTCCTCTGCTGTCAGAGCTGGAAATGTTCATAGTCCAGGACAGAAAAAAGAAAAAGATGATACACTGTTTGTTGATTTCTCCCCCATCATCAAATGGCCACTGGCCAGAAGGCAGCCCTTGGCAACTAACAATGAAATAGGAAATGGCCTGTGGTAAATATTCCCTTCAATGCCCTGTTCTGACAACAACACTGGTCGGGAAAAGATTAAGATACCCAAATGACTAATGTGTGTAATCTAAAATGCTTTGAGTTTGTCTGGAGAATGCCATAAAAAAAGAAAAGAAACAAACAAACAAAAAAAATCCCTACTATTTTCTTCTTCTTTTCATAATCAAGAAGAAGAGAGATAACAAATGATGGCACGGTATGGAAAAAAGTGAACCCTTGTGCACTATTGGTGGGACCATGAAGTAGTGTAGCACTCAGGAAAACACCATGGAGGACCCTCAAAAATTTAAAAATAGAGTTACCATGTGAGCCACCAATTCCACTTGTGGGAATATTTTTAAAGGAAAAAAAATTCAAAAAGATAAATATATTCTTATGTTTATTGTAACATTATTTATAACAGCCGACATGGAAGAGACATAAGGGTCCATTAATAGATGAATGGATAAGGAAAATGTGGCATATAAATATACTGGAATACTATAGAGCCATAAAAAGGATGGGATCTTGCAAATTGAGACAACATGGATGGACCTAGAGGATATTATGATGTGCAAAGTAAGTCATACTGAGACAAATATCATATGATCCCACTCATAAATGGAATCTAAAAAATGCATAAACAAACAAAAAGCAGAATCAGAGCTATAAATACAGAGGACAAACTGATGCTTGCCAGAAGGGAGGAAGGAGGGAGGGGTTGGGTAAAACTGGTGATGGAGAGAGGGAATACAGGCCTTCAGTTATGGAATGAGAAAGTCATGAGAATAAAATTGGAGCATAAAAAAATAGTCAATGATATTGTAATAGCGATGAAATGGGACAGATGGTAGCTATGCTTGTGGGGAACATAGCATAATGTATAAACTTGTCAAATCATCTGAAACTAATGTAACATTGCGTGTCACCTATACTAAAAAAAATCATCCAAGTCATTAATAAAGGTATTAGAATGAAATCATAATAAAATCATAGTAAAATATTAAAAAATATAAAAACACTTGTGAAAGAAATTGAAGAAGACACAAAAAGATGGAAAACCATTCCATGCTCATGGATCAGAAGAATAAACATTGTTAAAGTGTTTATACTGCCTAGAGCATTGCTTCTTGGCCTTTTGGCTAAGATTAAGTGTATACTGCCTAGAGCAATCTATACTTTCAATGTCATCTCAATAAAAATTCCACCAGCATTTTCCAAAGAGCTGAAACAAGCAATCCTAAAATTTGTAAGGGCCCCCGAATTACTGAGGAAATGTTGAAAAAGAAAAATAAACCTGGGGGCATCACGTTGCCTGATTTCAAGCTTCACTACAAAGCTGTGATCACCAAGACAGCATGGTACTGGCACAGAAACAGACACATAGACCAGTGGAACAGAGTAGAGAGCCCAGACATGGACCCATAACTCTATGGTCAAATAATCTTCAATAAAGCAGGAAAAAATATACAGTGGACAAAAGACAGACTCTTCAATAAATGGTGCTGGGAAAATTGGACAGCTATGTGTAGAAGAACGAAACTCGACCATTTTCTTACACCATACACAAAGATAAACTCAAAATGGATAAAAGACCTCAATGTGAATCAGGAATCTATCAAAATCCTAGAGGAGAACATAAGCAGTAACCTCTTCGACATAGGCCGCAGCAACTTCATTCAAAACACGTCTCCAAAGGCAAAGGAAACAAAAGCAAAAATGAACTTTTGGGACTTCATCAAGATCAAAAGCTTCTTCACAGCAAAGGGAATAGTCAACAAAACAAAGAGGCAACCTAGGGAATGGGAGAAGATATTTGCAAATGACAGTACAAACAAAGGGCTGATATCCAAGATCTATAAAGAACTCCTCAAACTCAACACACACAGAACAGATAATCATGTCAAAAAATGGACAGAAGACATGAACAGACACTTCTCCAATGAAGACATACAAATGGCTAACAGACACATGAAAAAATGTTCATCATCATTAGCCACCAGGGAGATTCAAGTCAAAACCACATTGAGATACCAGATACCACCTTACACCAGTTAGAATGGCCAAAATTAACAAGACAGTAAACAACCTGTCTTGGAGAGGATGTGGAGAAGGGAACCCTCTTACACTGTTGGTGGGAATGTAAGTTGGTGCGGCCACTTTGGTATACAGTGTAGAGATTCCTTAAGAAATTAAAAATAGAGCTTCCCTATGACCCTGCAATTGCACTACTGGGTATTTACCCCAAAGATACAGATGTAGTGAAAAGAAGGGCCATCTGTACCCCAATATTCATGGCAGCAATGGCCACAGTCACCAAACTGTGGAAAGAACCAAGATGCCCTTCAATGGATGAATGGATAAAGATTTGGTCCATATATACTGTGGAGTATTATCCCTCCATCAGAAAGGATGAATACCCAACTTTTGTATCAACATGGATGGAACTGGAAGAAATTATGCTGAGTGAAATAAGTCAAGCAGAGAGAGTCAATTATCATATGGTTTCACTCACTTGTGGAGCATAAGAAATAAGATGGAGGAGGTGGGGAGATGGAGAGGAGAAGTGAGTTGGGGGAAATTGAAGGGGGAGACGAACCATGAGAGACTGCTGACTCTGAGAATCAAACTTAGGGTTTTGGAGGGGAGGGGTGTGGGAGTTGGTGAGCCTGGTGATGGGTATTATGGAGGGCATGTATTGCATGGAGCACTGGGTGTTGTGCATAAACAATGAATTCTGGAACACTGAAAAGAAATAAAATAAAATAAAATTTAAAAATATGAATAAGGTAACAATAATAAAAATACAATATTAAAAAATAAAAATAAAATAAAACACCAAACTTATAGAAAAATATATCACAATTGTGCTTTACCAGAATTGGGGAGATGGGGGTAAGAGGAAGATGATTGGGAACTATGATTATTAAGATGGTCAAAATGTACAAGATTCCATGTATAAGATAAACAAGTATAAGAATGTAACCCACAACTTGTTGACACTGCTCTATCGTATACAGGAAAGTTGTTAAGAGGGTAAATCCTAAGAGTTCACATCACAAGCAGAATTTTTTTTCCTTTTTTCTTTTCTTCATTTTTTAAATTATCTGTACAAGAAGATAGATGTTAGCTGAACCTATTGTGATAATCATTTCACCATATATGTAAATCAAACCATCATGCTATATACCTTAAACTTATGCTGTGATGTATGTTAATTATTTCTCACTTAAACTGGAAATTTTGATAACAGAATTTAAAACATGATCACTACCTTAAAATGAACAAAACTATACAATCTCAACATCTTATAAATTTTGAAAAACTTTCTTTAATGTCAGATATTAAGTTCTGAAGACAAAGAAATAAAACAGCTTAGTGTTGGAGAAAGATTACATAAACAAATGTCATCCAATATATGATGGATATGGAAGGTTTAGGAAGAGATAAAGTGGTGTCTAGTGTTAATATTAACTTATCATTCCATGGTTGCCATCCTAAGTGGTGCCCCTTGGAGTCTGTGAGAAGGGTCAGTACGAAAATCACATAAGATTAAGACAAATGTACAATATTATCAGTAAGCTTCTGTCCATCCCAAACTTTCTTTCATTGTGGTATTTATGATTGTTTTTTAAACAATTTTTTAAAGATTTTATTTATTTATTTGACAGACAGAGATCACAAGTAGGTAGAGAGGCAGGCAGAGAGAGGAAGGGAAGCAGGCTCCCTGCTGAGCAAAGAGCCCGATGTGGGGCTTGATCCCAGGACCCTGGGATCATGACCTGAGCTGAAGGCAGAGGCTTAACCCACTGAGACACCCAGGTGCTCCTGTTTATTAAACAATTTAATTATTAAATGTACTTACTCAAGCTCAGAGCCTTTGCATTTTTTGGGTGTATGTTAAATACTGCCACATGATTTGCATGCTTTTGTCTATCTGACATATACATCCTAGAGTGGTATTCACATTCATTGATTGGGTACTTCTTTTCTGTATAACTTTTTCCATATAATTTATTTTTTATGAGTTGAAGACCTCTTCACCTCCATAAATATATCAGCAATATTAAATATCTCTGATATATATAAATATACCTAATATATGTGTCATAACTTCTTAAAGTAGGTACACAGATACTATGTTTCTTTTCTTTTCTTTTTTTTTATTTAAGCTTTTTTTATTTAAACATATAATGTAACCCCACCCCCCTCTCCCAACCCCTCTCTCCCCCCACCCCCCTCAGTTTGTTTTATGACATTAAGAGTCTCTTTTGGTTTGTCTCCCTCCCGATCCCATCTTGTTTCATTTTTTCTTTTCCTACCACCTTAACCCCCACCCCCGTTGCATCTCCACTTTCTCATATCAGGGAGATCATGTGATAGTTGTCTTTCTCCAGTTGACTTATTTCACTAAGCATAGTACGCTCTAGTTCCATCCATGTCGTCGCAAATGGTAAGATTTCATTAATACTATGCAGCCATCAAAAGATACTATGTTTCTCATAGATGTTGAAATCTACTTAATATTTTAAAAATTCACACAGTACTAAATGTTAACTACCATCAAATATATAATGGGAAAATAATTAATATCTTGGCTATTCATATACTGTGTAAAGCAAGCACTTCTTGAGCTTTGTCAGAGCAATAGAGTACGTTTTCTGACTCTCAGCTTCCTACCTTCACATTTTATAGATATGTGAATAGTAAAAGTGAAGAAGTGAAAACAAGTTAATTAGCTTTCATTCTTTCTCGTAGATTGCCTGTGCTCTTAGTTGCTTTTCTGAAATTCTGATGGCAAGAATCCTGTGACTTAATCTACATAACTGAAAGCTAGTATAAAATCTGTGACAATTATTTATCAAATTTGTTAAAAGTGGCAGAGAAGCTAGAGTCAGATGTCCTTTACTCTTTAAAGTTTTTAGAAAATCTTTCAAGATCTTAAACTCCCACATGGAAGAATAGCTCACTAAGCCACTTTTCCTCTTCAGATTCTACCCTCAGGCTGGAAGGAGTTGGAGCTTCTGCGTCTGGACCTGTCATGACATTATTCCCATTTCCTACCCTACAGAGTCCTGGCATCTCCACTTCTTCATGATTATGACTGAAGAAGACACACTCTTACCAGTTTTAGGAAGAGCACTTGCTTTTCTTCTAGAACATTTAGAAAGTATGGTCAAGTTAGTCTTGATTTATCTCGCAAATGTTACTCTAGATCGGGCAGAGGATTTGAATATGGAAACAGATTTATGATTGGGGAGTGTGAGGTTGGTGCTGGTTATTCCATTGGAGGAGTGAGAAGCCTTTGATGTGAGAATTAGTGAGTGGGTTAAAAGGGAAGACACTGAATAGAATGGGAAGAGGTAGATAAGAGAAAGAAAAAAGTTATTTACACGCCAGAATTAAAACAAGGTAGTGGCTTAAAAATTACATTTGATTTGCATGAAATTTTATACTGTCAAATCTATTAGTCAATGGAACACAGATATTCTTTGTGCCAAGAAAGTTTAATATTTTGTTTTTTTAAACTAATTTTCTGATGCCTTAATATGTATTTTCTATGCTAAAGGGAATTTGAATAAAGTGTTATCTAACTTTTCTTTTAAATATGTAGAAATAATAAAAAATGTCTGAAAGTATAAGGGAAGGTCTAATTTATGTGGGAACCTGGGTGTCTGTGGAGACCATGCACCAGGACAGCTGGAGAGGCCCGTTTATAACCACTGTTATGTGTAGCTCTACCGCTGAGAAAAATGAATATAGGCTCCTTGAAAGGCTTCAACATACATGTGCCTTCACATAGCATAGGATCAGAAAGTTTTTATTATTATTTTGATCAGTATAAAGTATCTAGGGCTGAGACACCTGGAATGGGTTTCATGGATTCTAAAGCCTCTCATTCTTTAGGTAATAGAGTAAATTTGCTGGAGAGGTGATGCCCTTCCCTCAATTGAATCATGCAAACTTATTAGTATTATTTGATACAATCAGGTTATTTTGGACCCACTTAGATGTGTATATTTATTTAGTTTTCCATGGCAATTTCATGACTGTTTTGTAAGGTATCTGAAGACTTACTCTTCTTCTATGTGCGTGTTCTTAATAGCTCTGATCTGGTAACCTCTTTATTTTAGCTAGAAGATGGATATTTCAATAATTTGAAATGAGTTAATGTGAGCTCAGATCCCAATCAGATCCAAAATTTTAAGTGCTCATAAAAACCTGAAACTTTGCAATAACTCTAAATTCCCAAATGCAGAGGAAAACAATTTACGTTTTGTGGCACTTGCAGTGAACTTTTGCAGGCATTTCTGCCTGGATTGTCTGTTAAGCCTTCTGCTATATTAACGTAGCTTTGGAAGAAAAGGGCTAAGTTAGGTTTAAATGTCACATTCAAAACATTGTGAATGTAAGAAATATAACCCAAGGCCAAAAATCACTGATGAAAAGAAATTATACAGGTTGTGTAAACACTGACCCTTGGGCAAGAAGGAGATGAGTTTTGGTGCAAAGGGAAAATCTGTCCCATTAAAGAAGGGAAGTGAGGCTTCTTACACAAGAGGAAGGGACCTGTGGGTAATACATTTTTGCCTATTAAATTAAGAATAGATGACTGATCTAGTAAGGCATTTTCTGTTACTATGTGAAGAGATTTTTAGTTCTTTGCTAAGAATCACACATCAGGGACATTCCAGAGATGTCATTTATTTTTCCCGACTTCTCAGCCCTGGGTCAGTTTCCTCTTTCACAAGCTCTCATGACACCTTGTGTTAATCCCTAAAACACGAATGGTAGCTACAAGGACATGGACCATATACAAAATCGCCCACTATGACCATGGCAGCTCTTGCTTTCCAGCCTGGATTAGTTATTCTACTGTGATATGCCTGAGGGCCATTCTTACACACACTTCTAGCACTCATAAGAATGCTTTTCTGCCAGCTAAGTACAAACCATTCCAGGGCAATGGATTGACAGTTTATACAGGAGTGTATGGTAGATTACAATCACAAGTGTATAAATAGTTTAGAACTTAGAATTAATATTTAAATGTGTTGTAAATTGTGGAGGGGAAAAAAAGTGCATTGTTCTCAAGGAGGTGGATACTGCAAGGAAGGAATAGAATTGGACTCTCTTAATAGACCTGACAGTGACCTTTGGGATCAAGCCAGTAGACAGAGTCATTCCCCAATTCTAAGACTTTAAAAATGTAGGTAGCCTTTATGTAAAGTCCATAAATTGTTATCTACTGCCTCCCTTGAGTCTTCTGGTCCTAGAAGGAAAAGTGAGTCAGGTGGAGTCTAGTTAGTACAGGATTAGAGAACTAGCAAGAGGCTCAGGGCTCCGTTCTGAGGCTGAGGGGCCATTCTTGCTGTTTACCAGGCTACCTGAGCTGGTGGCACGGCCACTTCAACTATGGTGCACACTTCATGGGCATTACTGAAGAGTCTGTGTGGTAGTATAATGTGAATGGACTCTCAGTCCTCAGAGGGCAAAAAGTCATACAAATTGAAGTATTGCTATAATTACATGGTCTAATGCTGAATTGAGACTATACAGCTCTCAATATTTATTCTCAGGGAACCAATGAACTCTCTAAAACTAAAGAAGTGGGGGAAAGATAGACCATGTTTCTGGGGTGGGGGTGATTTATAAAGCATCCAGTGTATTTGGAGAAAAACTCACTGTCTAAAACAAAAATTTTTTAATTGAGGCTCTGTTATTTACATAATTACTTTTCTTATTGAGGTCTGTAAATAAGTCTAGCTAGTTTTCTTTATTAATTATAATTTTCTTTATTAAATAATGATCCAAAGTTAAAATGGATAGTTTTTAGGGGCACATATATTATTTTGTGCTTTTTCCACTTCATTCTTCCCCAAAAGCAAAATCCTTGAGCAGATGTTCTTCAGATTTTTCCAAAATGTAAATAAGTGACCCCTGGAGAAAGAGAGAATCATAGCATGGAAAGTTTTCAGGAAAAAGTACTTTGTTTTTCAGAAATCATACATAAAGGAAAATGAGATATAAGTGGGAGTTCTGATGAAAATATTTATGCAATTTCAACTATAACATTCTCTTCCTAGTATGACTGTAATAATGTTGCTTTGTCTTTGTGCAGAATTTGCTTTTGTAATTTTTTGTCATCAGAAAATACAGTGTGTGCTCATTGTTTCTGACTTGAAACTCTGCTTTACTTTGTATTAAAAGATTTATTAAAAAATCTCTATATTATCACCCTATTCCCATTTCCAAGACTACATAAGATGTTTTTAAAAAAGTATCTGTGTTCTTTGACATGGGCTATAGCAACTTCTTTCTAGATATGTCTCGTGAGGCAAGGAAAGCAAAATCAAAAAAAGAAAATAAAAAAAAAACTAAAAAAAACTTTGGGAGTTCATAAAAATATATATAAATATAAACTAATATATAAAGCTTCTGTATAGTAAAGGAAACAATCAACAACACTGAAAGGCAACCTATGGAATGGAAAAAGGTATGTGCAAATAATATATCTGATAAAAGATCAATACTCAAACTATATAAAGAACTTATAAAACTCAAAACCCCCCAAAAATAACCCAATTAAAAATGGGCAGAAGACATGAATTAGACATTTTTCCAAAGAAGGCATACATGGAAGCCAACAGACACATGAAAAGATGCTTCAGCATCACTGATCATCTGGGAAATACATACCAAGGTACAATGAGATGTCATCTCACACCTATCAGAATGGCTAAAATCAACAACAGAAAAAACAACAGATTTTGGTGAAGGGGGAGAGAGGGGGAGAGAGGAGATGGGGGGACAAAGGAGAACCCTCTTGTCCTATTGGTAGGAATGCAAACTGGTGCACTCTGGAAAACAATATGGAAGTTCCTAAAAAAGCTATAAATAGAACTACGTTATGATCCAGTCATTGGACTACTAGGTATTTACCCAAAGAATAAAAAAAAAGATACTGATTCAAAGGGGTACATGCACCCTGATTATTATAGAAGCATTATCTACAATAGCCAAACTATGGAAATAGCCCATGTCCACTGACTGATACATATATATACACCGGAATGTTACTCAGCCATAAAAAAGAATGAAATCTTGCCATTTGTAATGACGTGGATGGAGGTAGAGAATATACAGCTAAGCGATATAAGTCAGTCAGAAAAAGACAAATACCATATGATTTCACTCATCTGTGGAATGTAAGAAACAAAACAATGAGCAAAGAGAAGAAAAAGAGAGAGAGAAGCAAACTGAGAAACAGACAACTATAGAGAATGAGCTGTTGGTTACCAGAAGGAGGTAGGTGGAAGGATGGGTGAAATAGGTGTTGGGGCTTAAGGATTATTCTTGTGATTAGCAGTGGGTGTTGTGTAGAAATGTGGAATCACTATATTGTACACCTGAAACTAGCATTACACTGTATGTTAGCTAACTGAAATGTAAGTAAAAACTTAAAAAAGAAATAAAAAGTATCAGTGTTTCTGAAAGTCAGCTTGTGTTGTCAATTGTACATCTGGGGAGCACTTATGATTATTGTTCCAAGAGGTGATTTCAAGTTTAAACTACATTAATATTCGTCAGTAGGTTTTAAAATCTATTAAATTAAATTCTATTTTAATTAAAATTAAAATCTACCCACTAAAAGACAGACTTTATTTCCTCAATCCTGAAAATACAGTTTTAAACTTTAGTCAAAACCATATATTCTATAGCCTGCCAATGAAATTTCTTCTGTGTGAGCATCTTACCTGTGGAAGAATGACAGCTTGTAAAAATTTCCAAGGGAAACAGGAATATGGAAAGACAAGTTGTAGTGAGAGAACACTTGGCTAATTTGTAAGAAACTGGTTCAGATGATTTGAGAGTGTACATCTGTCTTGCCCAGTGCCACTGAGAGTCAGGACACGAAGAAACAAAGGCAGTGGGGTCCAATTAAGAATCAGGCATTCAGAAGAGGAATCAGTCCCTAAAAACTGGGGTTGATCTTGCTATCTTCCCTCTGTTTTTCAACACATGTGGTGTATTTCTCCTGGGACAATTATAAAATACACACTGGGGGAGGTAAAGCTGGAGGGATGGTAGGGAAGTAAAAGAAAGTGGCAGATATACAAGAAAGGGAGGAACTAGCACAAATAAGAAAATGAACAAACTCAGTTTTAAACCAAGCTGATTGTTCTGGGTCTCATTGACCTTGGCAATACTCAAAGGGTCATATTTTATATAGATGAACTGTCTTCAATTTCTCCTGCATCTCTGGAGCATGTGAATGTTTTCCCTCAATGCTTTACCACTACATTCTTTTTATTCCTCAAAGTGGTATTATATTAATAGATGTTTCTTATGGTGCTTATTTGAATTCATTTTGACATTATATTTTTTGTTATTAAGGAAAAATACATTTTTTTTGTTTTGCCTGACTTTTTAAAACTTTGGCCTCTGATATGATACTGATGCTTTCCTGACACATTCCCCAACCCCACTATATTTTAGAAGTAGAATGACATGTTTAATTGAATTTATGAGACACATGAAATCATACTTATCAAATATCATTATTAAACATAATGGAACACCCTCAATGCCATTTTATTGGTGGATTCTTCTTTGTGGAGGTCATCCTGGTGGGTCGGTCCACATCTGTACCAGGCAAATATTGCAAGTGATATCATTTTCTTGACCTCATTTCCTCTTTCTTTATAAAGAGTTTTATAAATTTAGAAAAATACACTCAGATGGAGTTAAAGATAAAGCAAGAAGATAGAAACACATTCTGCTTAGAACTTTTCTCAAGTAATTACAGATGAGAGATTAGACAGCATTTCATCTTGTTCAAATGTCCAAAGGCACTCCATCACCAGCTATGTTACCACCAGAGCTATTGGTGACATCATTTTTAGTGTGTAAGAGATTCTACTTAACTTTTTTAAGATTTTATCTATTTGACAGGCAGAGATCACAAGTAGGCAGAGAGGCAGGCAGAGACAGAGAGAGGGGTAAGCAGGCTCCCCGACGAGCAGAGAGCCCGATGCGGGGCTCCATCCCAGGGTCCTGGGATCATGACCTGAGCTGAAGGCAGAGGCTTTAACCCACTGAGCCCTCCAGGTGCCCTTCTACTTAATTTTTATGCTGCACATGATAATAGCACTTTCTCTCACAATAAACTGTTCAGGTGTGACATAGTTTCCTAGATGAGCTTGGACAACTCCTTTTATTCTATTTTTTACTTTTTAAAGATTTATTTGTTTATTTTAGAAGGGGAGGGGCAGAGGGAGAGAAAAGAGAAACAGACTCCTTGTTGAGCAGGGAGCCTGATGCAGGGCTCAATCTCAGGACCCTGAGATCATGATGTGAACCAAAACCAAAAGTTGAACACTGAACAACTGAGCCACCCAGGCACCCCTGGACCACTCTTTTAATATCTCTAAGATCTTTGACATTAGGATGGGAATTAGTAAAGACCCAGTGAGCTGCAAATAGGAGAAAACTTCTAACAACAAAGACATTTATGATCTCACAAAAAAGAAGTCCAGAAATACGACAGGTTTCAGGTTGGTTGATTCAACAGCTCAGGAGTGCCTTAACAACCAGGTTTATTTCTCATCCTTCCCAGTTTAGAGAAGATAAATTCTTAAGATCACATGACCAGTAGGAATCCAGATTCAGTTTCCAGGTATTTTGAAGGCCTTAACTGAAATGTGTTAATGGGATCTGAGTTTAAAGTTTTTCATATAATGTGCTGTTCTCAAATGAATTCCAGGAGAAAGGTTACAATAATCTTCTTTCTTAGTCAGTTAAGTGTGGAGGGAGCTTTAGCTCCTTCTTCTTATGGTGGAGCAGTATCTTTTGTCTTAGCATCTTCCACATAGTTTGGCATTTAGCTTTCTTCTCCTCATGACAAGGAGACTCTTAAAATAACTCAAAAAAATCCAAAATTTCTATAATAATTATATTAATGAGTGATTTTCAATTTTACTAGTGAAAAAATACTACTACAAACTACGCTAGATCACTGCTATGCACACTCAGTGAACACCTCTGAGTGGTCAATGGGATTCAGAGATTTCTAGCACTCTAGTTAAGATATGTAGAATAGTAGATTGGAGTGTATAGTTGCCATGCTATGTGCTGAATGCCATGGTAATAATAGCAAAAACTTATAATGACATGGAACTTTAGAGTTTCAAGTACCTCTATAAACTTAAGTCCTCATGACAATCTCATGGAGCTTCTAGGACAGCTGTTATTACCCTTTTTACAGAAGAAAAACTCCAGTCCCAAGGATGAGTAACTTACAAGGAGTGCTCTGGAACTGACACCTGAGCTATGTCTTCCAGCACCTCATCCACAGCTTTTCTCTTCTGCCATGTTGCTGGACCTAGCGGGCTGAGCTTACAGTTCAATGGCTGCTGGCCCTGCTTAAAATCAATTTTACAGAGCTTGACTGGGGCTCTCCCCTCCTCAATGAGGGACTTCAGCCATGGTAGAAATATTTGTACTACCAACATGGGCAAATGTGTCAGACCAGGGGGATTCACCTCTCATTTGCCCCTCAAAAATGTATTGTTAAAACTTACCAGCACACCATTGGTCAAAACTATGTCTATATGTATTTGCTGGTGCAGGTAGTTGGACATAAGTAATCCATTTCCTCTTTACTAATGCATATTGTTTTGCTGGGTGGGCTTCATATGTGTATAGAAAATAAATTCCCAATATTATTAACCTTTCCTGGAAACTGTGTTTGCAATATCCACAAATGGGCACATAAGATGTGCACAAAACATTCTTCTTCATCTGTAGGTAGTATAATCATACGTTTCATTTAAAGAGCGTGTTTCTTCTGAGAAGCTTTGAACAACCTTTGGAATTTACTCTTGTGATAAGTATTACTTTCATTTCCTTCTTATAAAAAATAAATTAAAGCTACACAATGTATTGAGTTCTTTAATAATTACTATTTTACAGGCCAGTGTGAACAAAAGGAAAATGTGATCTGATGGTCCACGTGGAGCAAGATGCTAGTTTGGTTGGAATGAATGGAAGCCCTCTGGATTTACAACCTGAGTCTTTTTATCAGAGTGAAGGCTTCCTCTGAATATTTGGGATGGCTAACACAAAGTAGATGACCACTGAACCTGCCTTCATACCCCCACCAGCCTTACTGGAAATGCAAGTATATCTCAGTTATGTAGTTATGGCATCAATAGTCTGTTAAAACATGTGCTTTGGATTCAGCAACCTGTCCATCCAATGCCATGCATTAGAATGTCTGTGAGGGAGGAAAATTTGGTGAAGGATGGGGGGCAGCCCAGTGGGCACAATTTGTAGCACCAGAAACACAAGGGACCACGAGATGAAAATTAGGAAAGAATTGTGATAAGCACTAATAGCTTTTCCTTTTTATGAATGATAATCAAGCTGAAGCAGCAAAATGTGTTGAATTCTTTAATATTTAACATTATTTTTATTTTACACTATAGGCAGCTGAACTGAAGGAGAGTTTCTACAGCCTTTATCTTGCCTGCTACCTGTTACTCTGCCAACTTCCACGAGCTTCCTGTGGCCAGAGGCTTCACCTTAATCACCTTTATATCTTGATTTCTTAGCATAGAACTTGACCTGCTGTGGTACCAATAATATTATGCATCTTAATAAGTTTAGTGCAGGAACAGCAGCATTATTGATAGCCTTTTATGTGCCAAGAGCCATACTAAGTTGTTTTACAAGGATGACCTCATTTTATTGTCACAACCACCCTGGGAATTAGACCTTGTTATCCCTGGTGTGTAGATTAGGAAACAGAGGTTCTAAGAGGATACGACACTTGCTCAAGATTGAGCAATTATTAATTGATGTAGTTGAGTCTCCACCCAGGTTTACTTGATTCCCTAATTAGGGAATGAGAATTCCATATAGATGCATAGTTCTGCCCTGCAAATACATTTTATGGTGTCTTTGAGTAACTCATCTTTTCTCAGTTATTATCTCAATGTAAAACTTCATCTTTGCAGACTGCTCACTTATGACTCTTTCCCTTTAAGGCTGATGACACAAGAGTAAGAGTCCAGAATACCCAAAATAGTCCAAAATCACCTGGCTGAGGGCAGCATTGAGGGCAGATACCAGACAGGAGTTGAGAGTCTCTTCCCACACATAAGTTCACCAGTGATACAAAAGGGGTAATATCAAGAGGGGATTGAAGTTGTCTTCACTTTTCTGCTACATTCCAATGCATCTACCACTCCCTGATCCTTACTTCTGGAAACTCCCTCCTCCCTCAGGCTTCAGACTCCAACAGAATGCCTAACAGCTTGGCTTTGAAGTCAGAGTGACTCAGTCCCTACTCCACCACCTGTTACCACTGGCATGCTGGGAAACTTTCCCACCTTGAACCTCAGTCTCCCCGCTGCAGTGTGAGAAATCAGAAGGACCAGCATAGGTTTGCTGCAAGGATCCCATGAATTGATGCTCCTGAAGGGCTTAGCCCGGTGCCTGGTACACACTGCAGCATCTGGCATCCCTCATCCCCGCCCTGCACCTGGTGCTGGTATGGACTAGAGCCATTTGTCAAATGAGAAGCAAGGCACCCTGTAGTCTGAGCTGGAATCCTAAATTTTCCCACTACAGAGCCCCATTGGGGTCACCCTTAGTCTCTCACCCCTGTTCCTGGGCAGCAGTACCCCAGTGGCATAAGAGAAGCCAAATATGATTGTCTTGTGACAAACCTGAGAACTTGTTTGCAATATCCTGAGGGAGAGCATCTCCTTCAAGTTTATGGCCGAGTTCTGGACCTGACATTGAACATCTGTATTTCTGTCTTTCCAACTAGAACTTCTAGACAGACAGGCTGCTGAGGAGAGGTGTCTTACTTATTTCCAATGACAGAGTAGGCATTCAATAAATGTTAGTTGGACAAATGAATTATTGTGTAAACACTCTTTTGTCCTGTGGAATCATATGAAAGAAAGAGACATTGGAAGAATCCTACCTATTGCATTAATTCTTCTAAGGCAGGATTGGGAAACTTTTCCTCTAAAAGACCACATGGTAAATATTTAGGCTTTGCAGGCTATGCTGTCTCTGTCACAACTACTCACCTCTGCCATTGGCGTGCCAAAGCAACTGCAGATGCACACAAACGCATGAGCATGGCTGTGTTCCAGTAAAACTTAATTTACAAAATGGGTGCTGGGCCAGATTTGGTGCAGACGCTCTCATTTCCTGCTTGTGCTTTAAGGGTTGGCACAGATCTTGGGTTTTAAATTCAGTGCCATAAGCAAATTTTCATACTTCATGTTTTCCAAACATAAAGCCTTCAAACAACTATGCATATTCTGGTGGCAGGCTCAGCATACCAATCATTCATTCATTCATTCATTCTCTTCATGATATTGGACCCATGATATTGGTGAAGCATTTTTCTAGGTGCAAAAATAAAGAATGATCCCAGACATACAACTTTATTTAAAAAAAATCCATCCTGAGATACTTGTCCCTAGAAGTATGTTGCTTATTATTTCACTTCAATTGTCTCCTCTGGCTTCTAGACATTCTTGAATGCCTCTTAAGTTGGACCCTGTCTACTTGGCATGATCAATATCTCATCTCAATTTGGCATGACCTGAATGATTGCTCTCACTTCAGCTTTGTCTGTTTTTTGGAACATGCTATGGGCTTTCTTGGGCAAAGCCCCTGTGGGATTGGTGATAGAGCCAGGAATGGGACCTTGTATCCCTTTAGTGCTTATTTGGGCTGACCTTCCAGCCTGGGCTTCTGAGAAGAAGCTGAATACTAAGGGTGTTGCATCCCTTACGTCTCTTCTGTAAAAGCAAAGTATGTATGTATATGTGTATGTGCATGTGTGTGCAATTTCTTTTAATGTACTACAATTTTAGGAGAACAATCTTTAAAAAACAATTTAAGTCACAAGGTATATGCCATTATTGTGTGTTTGGACAAGAATATAGTTTAAATGGACAATAATTTTTAATTTACATGTTACTGGCATGAGGGTATCAAAACCGTTTTTGAGTACTAGCATTTTGATACATTATCTTTTGGTAATCATCACCAAAGAAATTTATTTAATCAGAATCTCTTTCTTTCTTGCTACAAAAATTAAATATCCCTACTGTTTCCTTAGGAAGAACATTTAGGTAAGTAGATCTCCTTTAAATTGGCTAGAATTTTCATACATGCAAGAAAAACTAATAAAGAAAGATCTTAGCCCATGTTGTGCTAGTAAATGTTTAACAACCAGCTCTCCAGAGAGAAAAAAAATGTGTGCATATATACACACATAATTTTATTATCAACAATCCTGACATAAATATATTTTGCATACATTTTATAAACAATAATAAAGTACACATTATTCTTTATCATAAATTCCATTTGATTCTCAAAGAATACTTTTGTTGACTTTTGCTGAAATCTTAGGTCTGTAGCCAACCTAACATTGCAGCAGATGTACTAATGTGATTCTGACATGACTGTGGTTTGATATTTTCATAGTTAAGCCAGTGAGGAAAGAGAAAGTGAAATCATGAAGGTGAATGCTAGGGTTTCATGGGTTCTTCAGGACATGAGTGACCTCTTTGCTAAATTGGATAGTAGGTTTTGAACACTGAAGGAGAATTATTTCAATTTCTTGTGCTACTTCATAGGGTAACAGCTATATACACAACACACTTTTAGCTTTAAACTGCATTATAAACATTTTCTTCATCATTTCCTGAAGCTTTGGCAGACAAGATTATAAATCAAACCCTGATTAGTGATATTTTCTGATTTCTGTGGCATAAAGACCTGCCCACAACCTGTCTTGTGCTACCAATGACATGTGACTAAAACCCCTAAAAAACATAAGACACAGAGTAAAATGGAGTAAAATGTTTGGGAAGTGATGATTTTTGAGTTCTATTTTTGCATTTAATATAATAAAATATAAGTTTATATAATTTAATAGCAAATAACAGTAAGGGTTTAGAAACAGCCAAAAAACTTCCTGAAAATTTAACAGGCATTTCTCATGTGCCATGATGAGCTAGTTTCACCACATTGCTGCTCTTGGCAAAAAATATATCCCGCTGAAACTGTTAATTGTCCAGTTGAGTTTGGTGAATGGCTCAATCATTAATATTAAATACAAGTATAGTTTTAGAAAACCCTTTTAAGAAGTTGCACTTTATTTGCAGAACATTTAACACTGGTTCCTAACAAGATCAGTTCCTTGCGTTTCTTTCACGGAGTTACCTTTGAAACTCATAATGTATGTGGTAACTTTTATTGATGTATATCAGAATAAGTATACATATTGTAATAGTGAGCCAATTAATTGACCTAATTACTAATAGTAGATATGGTGGATTGCATATTGACAGCGAATATGAAGCCTCACAAAACACAGATTGTAAATTCCATGGGTGTGGGGACTGGACCCCTCTAAATTCTTATAAAATAACATAGGTTATTTTTGGTAATTTACATCTAATTATTACAGTCTATCATTATGATAATGTGTCAACCATATTGAAACCACTTATACAGGTAAAACCATTCATGAGGTTAACATATAAAATATAACCTGGACCCAAATAGTGATTATTGATTAAATATAGATAGGAGGACAACACTGAATATGCTATCTTAGTGAAATTAATATGAAATACTTCTTTGAATATCTACTTCTTTTTCTTCTGGTTCCTGATAAGGCTTACTTAATTATGAATGATGGTATGTCTTATATATGAAAGCTCTAATGTGTGGTACCCACTGGTTTGCACAATGTGTGACTTTGCAGAAGAAAGGAAGTAAAGAATGAATAAATAAATAGTGTATGAAGGGGAGAACCCTGGTGTTTGTTGCTGGAGGGCAGAGACTTTCTCACACACCTAGCCAGGCCCTTCACAAACTATGCGGGAACCGGTCCAGGTGGGGGGGCATGAGAGCCATCAGTATACTGGGGAGCAGCCCTCTGGCCTGTGACTGGAGTAAGGACCAGGAGGTATTACTGTTCCATGTCATGGCCACCTCTGGGCATCTGTGTAAATGTCTTCTACTGTCAGATTTAAATGTCTACATGAAGCCTCTTAGTAAAGACACATAGTTTTCTCCCTTAACTCATATTTTTCCCTAGGTGATCTACTTATATTTCTAAAATTGGATATAACTTTTACCAGTCAGGTGGAATGCACTTCTTGGATTTTCTCTGGCCTGGATGTCCTATTGGGAAGAACTGGACCCTAGTAGCTGGGCTGTTAACAGAATTTCCTTTAAACCTGACCTGAGCAGGAACAACAGCTCTGTAGCTGAGATGCTGTCACTCATACTTTATGATCCCATGCCTCAAAGATACAGGTAGACAGTATGTACAATAAACACAATTAATGAATTCACAGGGAGGCCAGGCCCATCCCTCCTTGGCATTGTTAAACCTGCAGCTTCAATCACTGTGAAAAGCTTGATTGCTCAGTTCCCATGCTACAAGCAGGGTTCCCAGATTTGCTCTACCATAGTGAATCTTGCAGTTGCCTTTAACTGGTCTGCATACAGATAATACATATTCCAGTTATTGAAATAAGAAGTAAAACTTGGAACTTTTTTTTTAGGAAAGGGTACAAGTGCAGAACAAGTGACCCTAGAAAATGATCCCGATTGCTAACCTCTGCGCACTCCCCTATCCACCAGTCTGAAACAAAACACACCACAGAAACTAAATAAGCACATACAAATATCTGCACTGGGGACACATGAAGGTCGCCACAACCTTGTAGTGTCCATTTCATAGGGAAGTTGCCACATGTCAACAAATTTTATTCAGTAACTTTTTTTTATGGTTTTTATGTGGGGCTAATGAAAATAAAGTTTGATTATTTAAACTCAGGTTAAACAAAGTATAAGCAAAGCCTTCCTATGGAAAATAATATAATAAAATACATAAGCATATAGAAATAGTGTCTAAGGGAACCAAAATATATAATTTTAAATTATATATTCAAAATGCTTTTAAGAAATTATTTCCTAATAATATTAATGACAATATAAATATTAGTTAATGCTAGATACTGTTCTAAGTACATACCATATTAATATAAATTACTTATTTTCTCCTAAATACAACCCTCAGCTGTCAATACCATCTTCCCCAAGTCAGAGAGAACTGAAGGAGGGTAAGGTAACTACAGGGGAATGGGATGCCTGCTGTTCTCTAGCACCATATGGCAGACAGGGTCTTGGAGACATAGCACCTGACAGCATCATTTGCCTCCTATTTCTAACAGAGTGACAGGGCCCATGCACCTCACAAGTGTAGGAAGAAGAGCAGGAGGAAAGGGTCTTCCAAACAGGAAGAGCAGTGTGAGTGAAGACTTCAAATTCTGCAAGCCTGCAGAGGGCATGCCAGGAGCTGTTTCTCTATCTGCTTGAGCTTTTTTTTTTTTTTTTTTT
>RCUC01127567.1:0-12509 GCA_003697995.1 Taxidea taxus jeffersonii
AATTTCTGCTACACCACCCCTAACAATCGTTTTTAAATTCAAATCCAACATTAGGAATTTCAAATCATATACCTACTCTGTTTTAAAATTACTGATGTGAAGTTAAATTCTCTACCTTCCCATTTTAGTCAATAAACACTTATTGAGCATTTTCCGTTTTAGGTGCCACACTAGGCACTGGGGGGCGGGGGGAGGTATGACGGTGAAAAACTTCAAGCAAACAGACACTGCTCAGAGAAATTAGTTCAATATAAAATTGCAGTTATGAAGGAAAATTGCTTAATATCATGAGAAAATATAATCAGAGCACACTTGAAAAAAAATCATTCAGCTGCAGTTCAGAGAAATGACAGGGAAGTGGTGAAAGTGGTCACCAGTGGAGGTGGGGCAAACAGCACAGAGGCTACTGGTATTCTAGAGGCAAGCAAGACGACGTGGGCTTGGACCAGCGTGGTGGTGGTGGGCGCGAAGCACACCTTTGTCTAAAAGAATCAAAAAAACCGTGTCAAATCCTTGAGCCTGGTATTCGGGTCCACCACAAACTAGCCTCTACCGATCTTTCCCTGGACACTTCCTGCGCCCTCCTGAGGCACTCGAGGCCTAAACCTCGCCGAGGACGACTCATTACCAGCACACACCAAGTCAGTGCCCCTCACCGCACTGCTCCACCGGCTTGCTCCCTTCTCCCCCTTCTGGTTTGCCCGATGCCCAGTCAAATGACCATCTACGACCAGCGGCAGTTAAGTAGATGACAACTAAACACCAACTCAGACTGGGAGCTTTGTAGCAAGTACTTTTTACAAGTTTTCCTAGTTTCATCCATGTTACTGCAACCGCCATGATTCTGTTCCTTTTCACTGCTGAGCAGTGTTCCACGGTCTGAAGACATTATCCCTCCGTGGGAGGGCATCTGGGCTGTTTCCAGGTTCTGGCTCTCAGAAGTAAAGTCACTTTGAACTGCTAAATAAAGCTTTTTCTCAATACATATTCTTATTTCTCTGGAATGAAATTATTAGGACTAAAATTACTGCTATATAGGGTACATATACATTCAACATTTTTAAAGAAACTGTCAAACTTCTCATCGTTGTGCTGCTTTATTCACGTATGAGCTTTTTAGTTGCCCAATAACCTTGTCAACATTTGATGTTGTTAATGATTTTTATTTTAGCCATTCGAGTGCAAGTATACTGATATCTCACTGAGGTTTTAATCTGCATTTGCACTTCCTCAATGACCTATAATTCTGAGCACTTTTGCATATTCTTCATGGCTATGTGAATATCTGCTTCTGTAAAATTTCTGCTCTAGGTTTTCTTATAAAAATTGGGTTACATTTTTCTTGATGAGTTGTGTAGTTTCTTTATATTGTATAGACAAAAGTCCTTTGTCAGATGTATGTGTTGCAAAGATATTTTCCCTGACTCTGGCTTATTTATTTATTTTCTAATGATGTCCTCTGATTAGAAGATGTTTGAAATTTTGATAAAGTCAAATTTCTTAATCTTTTCTTGATTTCTATTATTACAATATTTTCTTCTACAAGCTTTATAAATTTAACCTGAAATCTCGAACCATCTCAAATTAACATTTGTAAATGTATGAGGGGTGTGTATGTGTGTGTGAAATCAAAGCTCTCCCCACCTACACAAACATCTAACTGTCACAGCATTATTTACAGAAAACATAATTCTTTTTTTTTAAAAGATTTTATTTATTCATTTGACAGATAGAGAGGTCACAAGTAGGCAGAGAGGCAGGCAGAGAGAGAGAGGGGGAAGCAGGCTCCCCGCTGAGCAGAGAGCCCGATGCGGGACTCGATCCCAGGACCCTGAGATCATGACCTGAGCCGAAGGCAGCGGCTTAACCCACTGAGCCACCCAGGCGCCCCAGAAAACATAATTCTTTACCCACTGAATTGCTCTGGTGCCCTCAAAAGCAATTATGTGCGGGTCCACTCCTGGATATTTATTCACTGGCCTGTTATCCCTTCCACAGCACCACACTGGCTTCACTGCTGGGGTTTTATACATTGGAAAAGTCAGTATTCCAGACTTGTTCTTCATTATTGACTACTTTGACTATTCTAGGTCCTCTGAATTTCATGTATTTTAGAACCATCTTATCATTTTGTACCAAAAAGAAACAAACAAAACCCCCAAACAAACAAAAAAACAAACCAAACCAAACAAAAACAAAAAAAAACTGTAGGGGTTTAGATTGGAATTGTACTAAATTTACAGAAAATTTTGGGGAGAATCAGTGTCTTTATCAATATTGAGTCTTCTAATGCAGAAACATGTGGTATGCATCACCATTTAGTCTGGCCTTTGTTACTTTCTTTTTTTTTTTTTAAGATTTTATTTATTTATTTGACAGACAGAGATCACAAGCAGGCAGAGAGGCAGAGAGAGAGAGAGAGAGGAGGAAGCAGGCTCCCTGCTGAGCAGAGAGCCCGATGCAGGGCTCGATCCCAGGACCCTGAGATCATGACCTGAGCCGAAGGCAGAGGCTTTAACCCACTGAGCCACCCAGGCTCCCCCTTTGTTACTTTCTATAAGCAATGTTTTAGTAACAATTTTCAGTATAGAGATCTTGCACATTTTTGTTATAATTATCCTTAAGAATCCTCACACATCACTGGTAGAAATTTAAAATGATAGAATCACTCTGAAGAACCAGTTGGGCAGTTTCTTAAAAGGTCAAACATAAAATTACCACTTGAGTCAGCAATTCCACTCCTAAATGTCTACTCAAGAGAAATGAAAACAAGCTCACAGACTTGCACGTAAATGTTCATAGCAGCGTCACTCATAAGAGCTAAGAAGTGAAAACAACAGTATCAGTCACCTAGTAAAAGTATAAACAACATGCAGTGTATCTATAAATGGAATAGCATTTGGTAATAAAACAGGAATAAAATACCAATAAATGCTGTGATGGGGACGGACCTTAGAAACATAATGCTAAGTGAAAAACACCGATATAAAAGATCATATATTTTGATTACATCTAAATGAAATGCTCAGAGAAGGCAAATCTATAAAAACAAAAATGAGATTAATGGTGGGCTGGGGCTAGGAAAGGGATTAATTATAACAGAGATGAGGGAATTTATTGCAGGGATGAAAAAGAAAAAAGAAAAAAAAAAAGTTCCCAAATGGGATTATGGTGACAGTCATACAACTTTGTAAATTTACTAAAAGTAGTAAGTTTTTAATTTAAATGGTGAATTTTACAGCATGTAAAAATATGTCAATAAGGCTGTTTAAAAATGATCCCCAAGTATTTTATGTTTTGATGCTACTGCACATGGTGTCTCTCAGGGGTTGTCTTCCACTTGCTAACTGCTATGGAAGTCGAGTCTGTGCAAATACGGGACGTGTATACTGGCTGCATTACAACTGACAAAGGGACTGAATAGACTGAGTAGTTTTTTAGTGGGTCCCTTAGGATTTTCAACTACCTGATCATGTTAGCAGTGAATAAAAACCATTTACTTCTTCCTTTTCAGTCTGTATGCCTATTGTTCCTTTTCACGCGCCTTCCTGCCCAGATCAGGCCTCTCAGCACGACACTGAGTGCAAGTGGAGTGTGGGCAAACCTGCTTTCTCCTCATCTTAGCAGGAAAGCGTGGAATATTTCAGTAAAGAATGATGTTAGCTTGATGAGTGTGTGTGTGTGTGTGTGTGTGTGTGTGTGTTCTCTTGCAGATGTCGTGTATCAAGTTGGGGAAAACATTCCCATTATTTTCAGTTTGCTCAGACCTCTATTTGTTACTAATCATCAGTATGTGTTAAATTTTGTCAGACACTTTTCCTGCATTTACGGAAACGATCACATGATTCTTCTCCATCAGTTAATGTGGTGAATTACGATTTACTTTCATGTATTATATAAAACTGCATTCATCAAATACATGAAATATTTGATCATGATAAAGTAACCGATTTTTGATCTGCTAACATATTTTGGTGAATGAATCATGAGGGATAATCTCCCCATCTTAAGATCCTCAATCACATCAGCAAAGTCCCCTCTGTCATCCAAGGGAACAGAACTCTAGGTCCTGCGGTGAGGATGTAGGTGTTTTTGGAAGCCATTATCCACAAGCCAAGGCCGTCATGGGCCAAGACAACAGTCTCCTTATCTTCATAGTTTTAAGTCTGCAAGCTCCGTCAATCATGCTGAGACTCATAGACAGGAAGAACTATTACAACATGTTCTTGGACACTTAAAACATTTTGTTCCAAATTATTCCAAAATATCTTATGCCAAAGGGAAATTTGAAGCTTCCTATTAAAAACTTAAAATTAAGGGGACGCCTGGGTGGCTCAGTTGGTTGAGCGGCTGCCTTCGGCTCAGGTCATGATCCCAGCGTCCTGGGATCGAGTCCCACATCGGGCTCCTTGCTCGGCAGGGAGCCTGCTTCTCCCTCTGCCTGCCTCTCTGTCTGCCTGTGCTCGATCTCTCTCTCTCTAACTAATAAATAAATAAAATCTTTAAAAAAAAAAAACAAAACTTAAAATTAAGGACTCAAAGGGAAGACGACAGACTTTAAGGATGCCAGAAGACATGAGACAGACCCCATCAGTGGGCCTTCTGCACAGACCCCTGCTCCCACAGATGCCCCTTGGGCAAACGCTGTGACCTCCCTCAAGTCTTCGATCACCTCCTCCATGGAGCTGAGCACGACTGCCATATTTAAACACGGGCAGCACTAGAATTTAAGCTCTACAAGGGTATGATCCTTACCTTTTTTGTTCACGGAAACTTATCAAGCACCTGGGACAGTTCTAGGAACACAGCAGGTACTCAAGTGTCGTTTGCTGAATGAATGAATGGAAGCCATTACAGAAATTCCAACACTGTTTTTCTTTGGGAAACATTTACTTAGCAACTATTTGGCAGGCACTGAGAAAAGTGCTTTATAGATATATAACGCCTCATTATGTAACGCTTACTAGTCAAGAAGGACAGTTCTCTCAATGTTGGCTGCCCACTGAAATTCTCTGTAGAGTTTAAAAACTTTCAGATAGCTATGCTGCATCAAAATCCAGATTAAAACCAAGCAGCAGCAGATTGGTTTGGGCACCTGCTTGTTTTTTTTTGTTGTTTTTTTTTTTAATTCTGTATCAGTGACACTCGTACACAGCCAGAGTGTGGACAACGTGCATTTTCACCAGAGACTTTCAATGCATCAGACTTTTTACCGTGTTTCCAGAAAAGGAACTTTTAAAACAGATACAGACTTCTTAAATGTTATCCATTTAACTGAAAACTACAGAGAGATCACTTCTCTGACCAGTAGTGTCCAAGGTATGGGGAACAAAAAGACAAATAAAAGCATCCTTGCTACTGAGAGCCTCTCTGTAGACAAAGGAGACGGAGTCTCAGGAGTCTAGTAGGTACTACTGGAAAATGGAGGCGAGGAGAGAGTTTTGAAAACAGAGAAGATTGGCTCAGTGCTTAACAGCCCACGGGAGGAAGGGGGCATGCCATGCAGAGCAGGTTGGGGGAAGCTCACTGGATGGCAAAACCCGATTCAAAGAACTGCCGCTCCACTGCAAGCGATTTGGCAAGGAAGAAAAGGCAAAGAAAAACAAGTCATCCCATTTGTGCCATCCTCGAAAAGTCTATAAAAAATGCATGTAATGTTTATAGAAATATATATCCAAAATGTCTTTAAAAGGTATGTGTGAAGAAATAATTGAAGGAGCCACAAAGGAATTAAATTTACTGTCCTACTTCATGCTCTGACATCGACGTCATGAGTCATCGAGCAAATTGCCCACAATTCAATGTAAGGTTAGAGCATCTGGGGGTGACCCGACACGAGGCTACCGACAAAAATCAGGGCCAGATCAAGAGAGGCCTGGCTCCCATAATGGCTCCTACGGGGCAGGATGGTCCCCTCCCTATCCTTTAGTCCATCCTCTTTAAAATTTAATTGCTAGCATTCACAAAATTACTATGTTGGTAAGATTACAAACTGCCAAGACTGAACACCACACCCCCTTCAGAAATCTCCTCGTTTTTCAGTTTGCCATACATGCTTTTCCTCTCTCTGTAGTCACATTTTCCTTGATCACAAACTTCAAATAATCCATCGCTATCCTGGAGAAGCACAAGCAGACTCTACAGAGATGTACAACATATGGTATCTAATCATACTGTCTTCCCAAATTCAAAAATTCCGAATCTCAGACTCTTAGCCCCAAGGATTTTAGATAATTACAGTGATGATGGCTAATGATAGCATGTACAGTGTGCCAGAGCTGTTCAAAGAGCTTTCTGTCCATTAACTCATTTAACTCTGTAACAATCCTATGAGGAGCTTACTGTCTCCATCACCCACGGTTTCCAGATGCAGAATCGGAAGGGCATGTTCCGTACTGGGACCTCAGCCACAGCGCCGGCCAGCGCCAAGCCGGGGTTCAAATCCAGGAGGCTGGCCCTCCGCCCTCACTGACCAGGCCCTGACTCAGCCTTCCTTAAGGCACTGTTTGGCCTGTTACTTTGGCCGAGGCGATATGGATAGGCTTCCTTCCCACATCTAAAATGCCATATCTCTTTCCCTGAACTTTGCCAAAATTGTTGATTCTTTTTAAAGAGCTTTTAAACATACTTACTTACACTGTCGGCTACTCACCGTACAGTAAGTTCAGGCATGTACTGTGCAAACACTGAGTCAAGGGTTACAACACTTCTGAGGTTCCTGATGAACACTTGTAAATTACCTCCCCAAACGAATATATCCCTTCATGATGACAAGCAGAGGGGAGAAATACAATTTACACCACGTCTGAACTAATTCAGCCTCTAAAGTCATGAGTCCAATAAATGAGGTTTGACTAGATTCTGAGAAATTCAAGCACTCTGACATTCACTATTATAAATCATTCTTCACAAGTTAACTTCAAGCTTTGGCCTCAAGTCTGTGCTTCCAAACATATTATGATCCTAAACAATCTAAATTAAATGAAGCCTTCAATACCTCTCTACTTCACAATGGGGAATAAAAATGGCCTGTATAATTCTATTCAGATTATTTATTTGTTGGGACTTTACTGACAGGAGTCCTCCTCAGAAAAACACTGTACAAATTTCCAGACGCGGTGACTATACTCCTAACAGGAGCATGGAGAGGAGTAGAGCAGAGTGCTCAGACCGTCTGGGCTCACCCAGGAGCTCCAGCGCTTATTCTCCACGTCCCATGAGGTCTGTGCCTCAATTTCCTCACCTATAAAGTGGGATAATAGCAGCAGCCTACTGCCATGAGGCTGTAAGGTGCTTAGTCTGCGATGTGAGCGAGCTGACTGAGCTGCTCTTTATGTCACATGGGCCATTCCGTACAATCCGTCTTCTAAGTCAGATTTGTTCTCATTTCACAGATGAGAAAAGACTGGAGCAAGTTAAGTCATGTGGCCCAAAGCATGCGGCTAAGGAAGTGATGGAGCTGGGGTTCAAACCCAGGTGTGTCTGGTTTTAGAGCCCACAGTCTTTTAAACTAAATCATGCCACAATGTAACTAAATCCCGTAGGATTTGTCAGGAAAATTCTTCTAAACATCCATAAAAACCCATTTTAAGGATGTGTGAGACATGACGAAAGGAAACGTGGGGAGAGTCCGAGCAGATCGCTTTGTCTAACAGACCTTAATACTTTGTAGTTAAGGTGTAAGATCGGGGTTTGAAAAGCAACACCCCGACTTTTGGGCACCCTGTGGCACAATCTACATTTCGGCAGCGCCCGTCCTCCCCTGCGCGCTCTGCGGCATCTGTCGCTGCTCTGAACGGCTGATCATAAGCACCGCTTTAGTCTTCTCGACGCCATTAAGCAGATGGCAGCGCTAAATCCGAATGATGTAGTACATCTCCCCGGTGGACTGTGTTTTCACATGCTGCCATTATTCTGCAATTCCTCGGTGATAAATCTCATGAGTTCTCAAGAACACGAAAGACGGAACTGACAGTGGCGACTGATTTACTACCACTAGCCTGCCTCCGCCCCCGACCCGTGTTCCCGTGGACTGGTCAGCTCCACGCAGGACGACTCGGCACGGCTGGCACGAGAGGCGGGTGCTCTCCACGCGCAGAGGGACAGGTCTGCCCACTTGTTGCCTCCGAGGGGAGCCGAAGAACAGGGGCTTGAGCTCTCAGAGAGCTGGGTATGAGGCCTGACTTAGCTGCGTAACTTCGGTCAGGCTCACGTTCTCTGAGCATCCGCTTCCTTCCTGACGAACTTACCGAGGTTCTTGGGGCCAGAACAAAATGGCAGGCAGCAGAGCCTCTGACAGGGTGATGAACGCTTCCCACGTACTCAAGTGATACTTGACTTCTTCAAAGTGTGCTCACTTAATAAATCTGGAAACTTTTCCTTTTTTTTTCCCTAATTTAATTCTAAGGAATTTCCTGCTGAAGCTATAAAACTTCTTGGCTTGCTCTCACTCCAGGGTGCCAGTCCCCAGTAAACAAACACAGTGCGGCGTTGGCCACACTGCAGTCCCTCCTGGATGGCTGTCAGGACTTCTGTCACCCATGCGCACCACACATCCTACCGGTGACTGAACAGTACTCTCTGTCTTGACTCTGATTTCACCTCAGTGTATCAGGACTGAATTATAGCGATACTATAAAATAGTGTGCTTGACACGCTAAGTATATTTTCCCAATAACTTTAAAATCTATCCTGAGAACGGTAAAAAGAGGTCTGCCTGTGTGCCATCTGAAATCGTGTTGTGAAACACCAGTGGTCTGTGCACTACTCTTGGAAAAACACTCCTGGAATAGAGAGAAAATGGGCTGAAACCAAGAGTCACCACGTGCGTGACGTACTGAATCCTTCTCTGGGTCTGTATTCCCAAGAATAAGCTGGGGGCGATCATCTGCACCTGTCTAACAGGGTAAGGTTCACAGCAGAGGAGATGGACACGATAGGCACGTCTCTCTCGGAGGGTAAGCCGTACTCTGCAGGGCCGGTCAGCGCGCAGCGAAGGTCCCCAGTGCAGTTCTCAGTCCTGCCAACGCTTCAGCCCGGTCTGTCCTTCCCTCCGCCCTGCTAGGCGCTGGCTTCCCTGTCTCACTATGGCCCTCCCTCCTTTCTTACTACAGAGACCCTGGCTGAGAATTAGGGAATTGATGGGTTTACGGTATAATTTGGGCTGGTATCTCTGCTTTTCGCCAACGTCCACACAGCACAGGGGGGACGTTCTTGTTCGTCGACGGCTCCCCCTGCCCGGGCTGCGCGCAGAGGTGTCGACGGCGGCTGTGCAGCAAGCAGGGAGCGGCAGGGAGCGACCCGGGGCAGCCGCCGGGTGACAGCACACTCGACAGCGACTGGACCGCGCCCAGGGAACAAACTCTGATCCGCGCCGAGCCATTGCTGCCTTTAAGAAAAGCCCTCGACAGGCACACACGGCACCGCACACACGGCGATTATCTTCTGAAAAACAGTTTCACTGACGCTGGAATGGTTACAACTTAAGCTAACCAACAGGCCCTTGTTTCCAACGTGAAAATCCCAAGTCCTTCTCCGGCCTCCACGGTCGGCTCTTGAGAAGGCGCTGCTGGACACGCAGTCCCTCCAGCCGCCAAGAGAAGCGACAGCAACTGGGCGCCGGGCATATGGCACCAGGAACTTTCGTCTCACTGCTTTCCTTGGAATTGGTATCTGAAAACAAACCGAGCGCGCTCACAGCTTCCGGCAGCTTCCGTCACCCCGCCTACCTGGACAGAGGGGCTTAGGTGCTGTTTTACACAAACGAGTCAATATGATTTTATGTTTTGGAAAATGTTTCTTAGCTGGATAATGGTTCTTGGCATTAGATGAAAACCCAGGCTCCTCCAGCACTTCTCAGCTGTGCATTCTTGGGAAAGTTGCTGAACATTGCTATCCTCACCTTCTGTGTGCGGGACACTCAGCACGTAGGGCCACTGTGAAAACCGGAGATACTGCGTGTAAAGAACATAGAGGCTGAGTGCTAGACTCAAGAGGGCCTCCAAAGCTCGCAGCTATTATTCCTAATTCCTTCTTTCAGAAATTTTAAGTGCTTTCACAGAGATTTCAGAGGATGGAATGAGATATGCACTTGAAAGTATGGTTAAACCACAAAGCTCTTGGGAAACTGGAATGTCCTATTAAACTCATCCAGAAACTCACTATTCTTCCCACACAGCCACCCGCTAACACTTTTTTGAAACCCTTTTTGTTCTACTTTCTTTATGATCACAATAGGAATCAAATATTCTTTTGAGAATTTACAATTACTAAGTACACAATCGAAGATGCTGTGATATTTTTCATAAACGTGATGGCTTGATTTACAAATTTCTAGCAAGATGATTATTACAGTAAAGCTCTTAACATACTCTCTCCTCACAGTGTTACCTTCTTGTGTGTAAGAAGCCCACAATCTACTCTCCCAGCAAACTTCCTAAATCTGATAGTGTTATTAACTGTGCTCATCGTGTTTTACACCGCAATTGCTTTGGGATAAATAAAACATCCAATAAAGAATGAATTCTGTTTAGTTTAGAATGAGATGGATATATTTACAAATGATTTCTCAGAGTCAAAATTAGGACCTTTGTGAAGTCTCGAGTCCTGTGAGAGGCGAGACAGGTGTCTGAGGGCCGAGGCTGTCCATCACCATCGCTGCTCAGGAGGGGTGTCTAAAGAAGTCCATCAATAACTGTTTTTGAGCCAATGTATATTAGGACAATTCCAGTATTATAAAGAATAGCTCATATTTTTCCTCGCAGTAATTGTGTGGACAGCTTGTCACTCATTAAATGTGTGACGTTAGGGAAACAATGCCTTGTTTTACACTACAGTATTAGCGCTATCAAGGTCATTACAAAAATCAGTAGGGAAATGTAGCTGAACTATACTAAATTTTCTATCACTCTGCAGGGGTTCTCATTTGTACTCTAATTTTAATACAAGGTATTTGAAAATCGGGAGAAAAAAAATTCCTAGTTTGTAAAACCTCCTGAGAGAAACTGTTGTTTCTACAGCAAAATGGTGTCATGAAATGATTACAGCTTATAAAGTTTAAACGTCACTAGTGAAAGGGACCCTTCTGTACAGCAGGTAAAAATATTCAATGGCCGCCCAGTTGAGCCTGCTGGCTTGCTCTATTTTGTTTTCAAGTGGGTTCTAGCTGCTCAGTTCTAGCTAATCCCAGTTTATATTAAATACTGATACTGACCATCCCAGGGGGAGTAGCCCTCCAAAAAGGTCCCCTCTCTCTTCTCATTTTCCCTGTAAATCATTGACTCACACGATCCTTCCAGATTTTCTAGTACCTTCCCTATGTGAACTGAGATGCAGAAAAATTTAGAACTGGGAAAGGAGGGCAGCAATCAGGATTTACTCAGCGCAATGTGCTAACTGCCTTACACCCTGCCCTAACTGCCTTACACGGATTACCTCATTAATTCTCTCACAGAAAAGACACTATGGATGACATGATTTCTCCCTACCCCAACAATTCCCACAGATTATAGGCTTTCCTGTCTCATTCAGCTTGCAGGCTGACCATCTACAGAAGAAACAGAGCTATACATTCTACAAACTGATGCTTAGAGAGGTCAAGTAACTCACCCAAAGCCACAGAGCCAGCAAATACTGAAGTGGGGTCTAAATACAGGTCAGCCAGACTCTAACCACTATGGCTCAGATCTCCAAAAGTTTTCGATAACACATCTGTATCAGAAAGAAAACCACTTTCGGTCTTATAACTGTAACTGTTTTTGTGTAACGTGTGCACTAGAGTATTAAACAGTTATATTTACACATAACATGAAACATCAACATAGAAATTTTGAAAGGATGAATACGAGTTGACCCTCCCTAATTCTCTTTCGGCACCTGGTGAGCTGACTTGCTTCCCTGAAGGGGGTGGGCCCTAATCTGGAGATGCTACACTGTGTGCCAGAGAGACAGAGTGAGCCAGTCTGTAACTCTGCATTATCCAAGAGAAATTTGTAATTTAAAGTTCTCTAACGGGGCACCTGGGTGGCTCATGGCTCAGGTCATGATCTCAGGGTCCTGGGATCAAGCCCCGCATCGGGCTTTCTGCTCAGCGGGGAGCCTGCTTCCTCCTCTCTCTCTGCCTGCCTCTCTGCCTACTTGTGATCTCTCTGTCAAATAAATAAATAAAATCTTAAAAAAAAAAGTTCTCTAGTAGCCACATTAGAAAGAAGAGGAAGAGGAAGGAGAAGGAGGAGAGAAAGAGAAAGAGGAAGAGGAAGAAGAAGAAGAAGAAGAAGAAGAAGAAGAAGAAGAAGAAGAAGAAAGAGAAGAAGGAGAAGAGGAGGAGGAGGTGGTGGTAGAGGAGGAGGAGGGGGGGAGGGGGAGGAGGAGAGAAACAGGTAAAATGAATTTTAGTAACACATATATTTTATATTCTTTATTTCATGCTAAGTTTAGGACTCTGGTGTACGTCCTACATTTCCAGCACAGCCCCTTCTGCACCAGGCACACTTCAAGGCACACCGGCCACA
>ML101039.1:6767-69023 GCA_003697995.1 Taxidea taxus jeffersonii
TTTTTTTAAGGATTAACTTTAAGTGTCTTTTATTCCTCTAGGTTTACCTTCCAAGTGTCTTATTCATTTCTTTATGCTTTTTAATTCTTTTCTTCCTTTGTGCTGTGGATTAATTGTGAATTATTTTTCTCTTTTAGTTGTCTATCCCATTAATTAATTCTCACCATAAGTATAATAATTCTTAGTTTTCTTGATTTTTAAAGAAGATTCATTTATTTATTTTAGGGAGAATGCACAGGGGAGGGGCAGAGAAAGAGGGAGAGTCTTAAGCAGATTCTGTGCTGAATGCAGAGCCCAATGTGAGGCTTGATCTTACCACCCCAAGATCATGACTTGAGCTGAAACCAAGAGTTGGGTGCTTAACTGACTGAGCCACCCAGGTACCTCTCTTGAATTTTAAAATTCAAAGTCATGTTTTATACTTACAGTGAATCTTTTTTAAATTGTATAATTGGATCTATTTGAGATTCTTATAAATTCTGTCAAATTTTCTTATACACACACACACACACACACACACAAATGTGTGTGTGTGTGTGTGTGTGTGTGTGTGTATGCTTTCCTCTCTTATCCCAAAATGTTGTGGTTAGAAATATAAACTTTTATTAGCTCACAATTTCTATTGGATCAGGAATCCAGGAGTGGCTCAGCTGGGTGGTTCTCACAAGCCCTTGAAGGGCTCTCACAAGGCTGGAGTCCTGGGGCTGATCAGTGCTGCAGTCCTCTCATGTTCAGCTGAGGAAGGATCTGCTTCCAAGCTTCTTTATATGGCTCTCTCCACAGGGCTGCCTCATGACATGGCAGCTGATTTCCCCCAGAATGAGTGATCCAAGAGAGTATAAGAAAGAATAGTGAAGATAGAAGTCACAGTCTACTTATAACCCAATTTGGAAGTGACATCCCAGTACTTTTGCCACATCTTATTCATCAGGAGTCAATAATGTTAGCTCATACTCATGAGGAGGTAATGCACAGGAATATAAATACCAGAAGGTGAACATCATCCTTCTTCTTGCAAGCTTCTGAGACCCTCTTTAAAAAATTATACTTTTCCTGTCTATTCATGAATGTGGATTTGCTTTGAGACTGTTCATGTCAAGTTCATGGGAGTCTTTCAGCCGAAGTGAAGAGCTTGAAGACATGATAGTCTTTGTTCTAGAGGCTAGAGGCAAATAAGCTGTCCCTAGACTTCAGTCAGCCAGAACTTCTTTCCTTTTATTCCATTGAGAAATAGAATCAGAGCATTACTGAAAATCATAAAGAGTCACTAAAAAGCAACAAAATCAGGTTTGCTTTTCAGGGAAAAAATTATTTTAGCAAAGATATGGAGGATAGTTTGCAGAAGAGGCAGAGAAACCTGTTATGGATCATTGGCAATGATTCAAGCAAGAGATGATGGTCTGGATAAGGGCAGTTGCATTTGAAGTGGATAAATTTGACACCTACAAGGGAAAATTTACTAAATTTGATTCTGGATGAGGGGGTGAGAGAGAAGAAATACATCCCAAGTTCCAATTATTTAGTTTTAGCAGGTAAGGGCATGAAGAAGCAATTCACTTAGATAAGAAAATGTAATTAGGAAGAGTTAATTTTTTTGTGTGAGCTATGGGGATTAATTTATTCAGTTTTTAAAATGCTTTGCTTCGGGTGCCTGTGGGACATTCAAATAGAATTCTTCAAAAGGAAATTGTATTACAATTTTAGTATATGTGCTGCCGAAGCGAGCACAAAAGGAAATTGTATTACAAAGACCTGCAACTCAGTAAAGAGATCTGGGCTATTCTTGGTCTTTCCCTACCAAGGGTCATGCTTCTACAGGTATTCTGTTTTCTTTCCACATCAGTTTCTGTTTACTGGGTCATTCTGACCTATATATACACACATGCCTTAATATCAGCCATTAATTTAAAAAAATCCTTTGATCTCATGTCTTCCTCCAGCTACAACATTTCTCTAGTCATCCTCACAAGAAATCTCCCTGAAAGAGTTGTGTTCCTCACTGTCTCCACTCTTCACCTTCTATTTTTCTTTTCCATTAACACAAAGCAGGGTTTCATTCCTATCACTGCTCTAAAACTCTAATCAAGATCACCAATGACCAATGGCCTATATTTCTCCAAAGCTAATGGCCAGTTCTCCATTCTATTTTACTTGCTCAAACACCAGGACTTTACATAATTGGCCATTCTCTTCTTCTTGAAAGACTTTCTTCTCCAGGCTCCATGGAACTGATTTTACATTTATTGCACAGAATAATCTTAAAGCCCTTTGTGTGTCTAGTGTTCCTCCTCCCTCTCTAATTCCTCCTTCTTAGTCTATTTTGTGATCTACACTTTTACTTGTCTTCCAGATTAATCTTTCACAGTCTCCCTCTCTGTGCTCTGAAGATGTCCAAATCTATGGACTGCCCCCAAACCAGGAAACAGAAAACATTTATTCATTTATGTTTTTTTCCTGACTGATGAATGGACTCATGGCTTTAAATATAAAATGACTTTGTCTACAAAGATAAAGGAATACAGTTACATTTTACAATTACATTTTAAAAATATACTTTCCATATTTCCAGTTCTTATATTTCTGCCTTGAACTCCTGACTATCCAAATGACACTTGGATGTATAGTTGTCATCTCAAACTTAAGTTGGTCAAGATAGAACTACTTGTTTCCCCATTCCCATCTTTTATGTTTAACCTATCTCAGAAAATGGCACATTATCCACTCATTTCCTTGGTAAAGCAAATGTGCAACATCTTTGATTCTTCTCTTTTATAGCTTCATTGGTTTCGTTTCCAAATATGTACAACCCAAGTCTAAACCACCCCATGTTCCTTGGACTCTTGAAGCAGCCTCTTAACTAGTGTCTGCCAATACTTTTCTCTCTTAGAGCCTATCTGTTCCATCCTCTACACTTCACCCAGTGACTTTTCGAAACATAAATCACATCAGGTCAACTTCCTGCTTAAAACACTCAATTGACTTTCATTATACTTAGAATAAAACCCATCTTGTTTCCTGCCATTGCATTCACTTATTCCTGAGAAAGTACTTCACTAGATATTTACATAGCTGCCTTCTGAATGCCCCTGACACACTCAGTTACTGTACTTTGTTTTCTTCATCATAATTTTCAGCACTCATATGAAGCTACTTATTTGTTTCCATATTTATTGTTTGACTTGCCAACCCCTCCCAGGCCCACACATTAAAATGTAAGCTCCTGGAGAGCAGAGACTTTGTTCTCTTCACTGACACATCCCAGAGGCTTGAATAAGGCAGACACAGCAGATGTTCAACAAAGGCTGGTTCACTGACTGACTTCCTCTCCATTCTTTTCTCCTCACACATATAGACAAGAGAAACCACACTAACATGTACATCATGGTATTTTTCCTCCTCAAATCTTCTTTTCTTGCTTCTTTTTAAAATTTTTTTAAAGATTTTATTTATTTGACAGACAGAGATCACAAGTAGGCAGAGAGGCATGCAGAGAGAGACGGAGAAGCAGGCTCCCTGCTGAGCAGAGAGCCCGATGCGGGACTCGATCCCAGGACCCTGGGATCATGACCTGAGCCGAAGGCAGAGGCTTTAACCCACTGAGCCACCCAGGCGCCCCTTTTCTTGCTTCTTTTGGTGTTAGGATTTTTCTAGACTCAAATCCTCAAAAATGAGGATTTTTCTAGATGCAGCTCAAAATCTTAACAGCAGAAGATTCTCAATTCAGACAGTAGTATCCTTAGTTGGCTTATTTGCTGAGTTGCATTTATGCAATGTCCTTGGCTTTTATCAATGAATGTTTAAGAAAATGCCATATAAAAACTATCACATTTGTTATAGGAGTGTTGTAGGAGACATGGTTTCTACTATAGTTCTCAGTGACACTAATAAAACTCCACTTGAAAACTTTGTTTGAGAAAATAGTTCTAAGACTTGTTTTCCCCTTTATGAACTGTTTTTTTTTTCCTTTATGACAATAAATGTTATGCAATTGACCATGACTACCAGGGGGCTCATACATGTTAAAGTATGGTGTGACTAAACTCCTATCCTTCTTCTCGTTATTATTCTCCTTCTCTTCCTCCTTCTTCTTGTTCTTGTTTTTCTCCTTCTCCTTTTCTTCTTCTTCTTCTCCTTCTCCTACTCCTTCTCTTTCTACCTCTTCATCCTCTTCTTCTTTCTTCTCCTCTTCTCCTTCTCCTTCTTTATGTATAGTTAACATTAAGCTGCTATTTTTGGACTAAATTTATTTTTCCTTTGGTCTTGATTTTTTTCACAATATTTACATTTCCCATGATCCTGATCCCCTAATTTCTATTTTATCATTACTTTAATGTATGCATTTGGTGTAAGCTGGCCCAATCCCTTTCTAAAAGGAGATAGGATATACATAAAGAATAGGGTGATACCGTCTCAGTGATGTCATTTCCTATATCTCCAAGCTGAATAGCGCTATCTTTTATGCTCACACAATACATTGTTTGTATCTCTACTATACTGCTTTTCTAAATACCATATAATGTAGTGGTTAAAGAGTGCTTAAGGATCAATTACTCAGTCTGTCAAGCTATGTGATCTTGGAAAATTTCTCTGTAGTTCAGCTATAAAATAAAGATACTGATGATACCTACCTCATAGGTTTCTTGTATAAAAAAAACAAAATTCACTTGAGTAAATTTGAAAATCTAATTTTTTTTTAGGTGATTCATGAATCAGGCAGCATCTCATCCAGCAAGTAGAAAGATTCTGCTCAGAGGTAGTATACAAAATGGAAGATTTTTATAAGAAGGAGGATAGGGAGGGATGTCTGGGTGGCTTAGTTTCTGCTCAGGTCATAATCTTGTGGTTGTGGGAGGGAGACCCATGGAGGGCTCTGAACTCAGCATAGTGTTTGCTTCAGATTCTCTCTCCCTCTGTTCCTCTCTGCATGTGTGTGCTCTCTCTCTCTTTTTCAAATAAATAAATAAATAAAATCTTTTAACAAATCTTAAAAATAAAATATTGAAAAATACTTGAAAATATATAAAAATTTTTTAAAAAGTGTGAAGGTGGGGAAAAGAGTGATAGCAAAGGAAAAGAAGGAATAATTTGAGGCCAGAACAGTTTTTGTTGGGGGGGGAAGGGGTTTACAGGGGTTTCATCAAGCAGATTACCTCTCTAGTACTAATCAGAAAATTTTAGATTGACTTTTAAAAGGTCACATTGAGGGGGCACCTGGGTGGCTCAGTGGGTTAACCCTCTGCCTTTGGCTCAGATAATGATCTCAATGTCCTGGGATTGAGCCCAGCATCGGGCTCTCTGCTCAGCAGGGAGTCTGCTTCCCCCTCTCTCTGCCTGCCTCTCTGCCCGCTTGTGATCTCTCTCTCTTTGTCAAATAAATAAATAAAATTTTTAAAAAAATAAATAAAAGGTCACATTGTGGGAAGAGATTAAAACTGTGATTAAGTCTTGATTGGCTGTTGTAGGGAGTAAATTCTTCCATTTGGGGATTGGTTTTTCTCTTTTAACAGTTGTGAGGATTAAAGGCATGAATATACAATGCTTAGAATGATGTCTGGGCTATGTAAAGTGTTCAGGAAAGTTAGTGATGATTATTATTACTATTGCATTATATTTACTTGTGTCTTTGACTCCCCTGATTTGTCCTGAGCTCCATTAGGGCTCCTACTTATTCCTAGTGCATAGTAAATTGCCTGCAATCAGCTAGGCATTCAATGAATATTAAGGACATTGTTTAGATTGAAATAAGAATCTGTTTCATGATTATAAAATATTAGGAAGCAAATTTAGAAAGGCATGGTGGAGATGGATTTTGGAAGGCTTTAAAAGCCTTAAATTGACATTTAATGTCAATTAAGTAAGATTAATAATGGAATGCAGATCTGACTGTATATGTGGTAGGATAGGGTCATGAGGCTAATGAGCTATAACCCTCTTTGTTAAAGGCCCCACAAGTAATCCCTCCATGTTTTTAAATCTATGAGGTTTCTGTTGTGTTAAACTTATTCACCAGGACTTGGCTCCAGTGAACTAAAAGTGATGCAAATTCTTTTGCCAGCAGGAGCCAGCAGAGCTTGCCCTGGCGGCGTTGGAAGATGTAAGTCAGGGGCAAGGAAGGGTGAACAGGGATATGAATAAAGACAAGACACAAGTCCTCTCCCTCAAGAGAATTGTATGCTTGTGAATTAATCAGATTGAAATAATCTCCTATGGCAATCCTGAGGGTCAGCGGGGGGCAGTGGGGGGATGACACACACAAAAAGTTAAACGTCAACCAGTGCTAATAGAGGAAATAGAGGACAGTCCTATCCTCTCTCTGACAATGAGGACTGTTGTCATGTGGACATGAGCTGAAGCCTTCCTTTAGCACCAGCTGAGATTCTTCTGCCCTGCAAATAGTTCTTTTGACTCACTACCAGGCCATTGGGGATTTGTTTCCTACACCTAGAAGGTGAAGAGAGATGTGGGCAGATGAGCCAAGGGGTTATGGATTTAGCAGATTAACTTTCCTGTTCTAGAGAGCTGTTGATGGAGAGGGATTCCCCCTTCTGGTGGTAGATTCCAGACTGTTTAGACCTCCTTCTCTAAAGGAGGGGAAGAAGTGAGAGTCAGAATAAGAAGCCCTCCCTCTGTTAGCAACCTCTCTGATAATCTGTTAGCAACCTCTCTGATACAAGGACAGATATTTAAGAAGCATGATTACTGCTAATATCACCCTTTTATTTATTTATTTTTTCAGAATGTGAACAGCTCTAATGTTTTATAAAGTTTTCTAAAAGTTTATTTTCTAAGTCAATCAGTTCATTCATTCATTTTACAATTCCTTTCATTCATAATACAGAAAAGTAGTAACAAATATGCTATATAGTAACCAGAAACTAATAATGACTCTTGGATTTAACTCCTCCGTACATTATAGCATACCCCACTACATGGTATCTGAAGGTTAGCCGTTCTCCAAAACTTTCAAATATAACCTCCATTAACACATTAATTTGTTAAAAATTCACTGATTATTTTAAATGTATTAATCACAAAAACCAGCAAATGGATTTTTTTAAATCCCTTGATTCTGTATAGAGGCATTCAAATAATCAAGAAAAGAGTTTTCCATTTTTCTGTGAAAATACAAAAAGGAAACCTCATTTAAAATGGAGTCAGGTAGCCCAGAAGGGGGAGCTCTCATGCACATTCCACACTGCTGTTGAGCAACCAGGAGGAAGAAAGAAAACAAGAATCATTTCAACAAAGTGAGGGCACTTTTCTTTTCTTTCTTTCTTTTTTTTTTTTTTAAGATTTTATTTATGTATTTGACAGACAGAAATCACAAGTAGGCAGAGAGGAAGGCAGGAGGGTGGGGGAAGAAGGCTCCCTGTTGAGCAGAGAGCCCAAAGCAGGGCTCGATCCATCCTAAGACCCTGAGATGATGACCTGAGCTGAAGGCAGAGGCTTAACCCACTGAGCCACCTAGGAGGACCAGGAGAGAACTTTTCACAAAGAAATTAATCTGCCTTTAAGGAAAGAAGACCCCCTCCCCTGCCTCAGAAACAATGCATTAGCCACAACCCCTCTCAAACTCCTATTCTCCAATACAGTTTTGTTTGGAACAACTCTCCCCAATTACCTTTTTAAAAAGCCTTTTTAAATATTTTAATTCTACTATAGTTAACATGCAGGGTTATATTAGTTTCAGTTGTACAATATAGTGGTTCAACAACTCCATACATTACTCAGTGCTCCTTGTGATAAGTGTACGCTTAATCCCCTTTACTTATTCCACCCACCCACCCCCCACACAATTGCTTTTTAAAATGTGATAAAAGCTGACCTTCTCTGTGTATATTCAGACTTGCCTATGGTTCATCATGGCTTACTTGTTCGGAATTGCAATTCCTCTGTTATTCCCAAATAAACTCATGTATTTTCTTTTCTTTCTTTTTTAACTTAAAAAAATTGTCCTTTTCTCTGTTTAAAGGTAATGTGTCTGTAAGTTAAAATCAAAGTGCACAGTTTCTTAGGAGCCTTTGGTTTTGGGTTCTACTACTAGACTTGCTTAGATGATTCTTGTCATGACGTGCCCAAGAATACAAATCACAGCCATCATGATGAGAGGATATTCTATCCATTTTAGGAAATAGCAATATCCATTAGTAAAATGCTGGGTTTTACAAGGTCAGAAGTAAAATACATTTATTTTAGGTTGGACCACCTTGATTCTCAGAGGATTCTCTGGCACATGTGAGGTCATCAGCTGTGGATTCAGAAGTTCTGTGGGTTCTTTGATATGTACAATTAGCCTTTATTGACCCGTATATATGCTCTGCGAAGTTTGCTTTTTACAGAAGTTGCTGGAAGACAAGAAGCATTTCTCTGTTCTCTGTAACACTTTAAAATATTTAGAACAATGTTGTCCACACCGTGGCTTTCAGCAAATTCTTGATATACTGAAAAAGTCTGCATAGATAAGAAGGCAAAGCACTAATAGGGCCAAATTCCTTAACTAATTGTATTTAGGTAATATGCCCTAGATTTTGATATCATTTCAAATTTGGTATGCAAAACAACCAAACAGAAATGAAAAAAGGGATAGATTCCATTGTTCTCTGGTAGTAGATAATTAAGTGTGAAGTTTCTGGGGTTTGGTGACAAACCAGAACATGAAACTCTCTAGTTATAATCTTGAAGTTAACTCAAGACAAAGGTGTCTAAAGTAAAAAGTGAAGCAATTTCAGTAATTACATTTATCACATAAGCAAAAAGTCAATTGTTTAATTGTTTTCCTTATTTTACTCCCACTAATTGTTTACCTTACCTTACTTCCAGTAATTCTCTTAACCCTATACTTCGGTTTCTTTATAGGTTTTGGTCACATTTCAAATACATGGCAAGGACCAGCTACAGTGGTAACTTGGGTCAGTTGACAAATAGAGAAAATATTGTTGGCATTTTTAGTTTTTCTACTTTTCTTTAATAATGGTAAAGATATAACAATAAATACATAATACATAAATTTATGTATGTACATACAGTAAAGACATAATGATAAATACATAAAGTACAAAATACAATGCAAAATACAAAAGTACAAATTACTTCACAGTCCATGACATTAGATTACCACCATCTGTATTTTTATTTTTATTTTATTTTATTTTATTTTATTATTTTTTAAAGATTTTTATTTTATTTTGTTAGAAAGAGGGAAAGTGAGCACAGGCAGACAGAGAGGCAGGCAGAGGCAGAGGGAGAAGCAGGCTCCCTGCCGAGCAAGGAGCCCGATGTGGGACTCGATCCCAGGACGCTGGGATCATGACCTGAGCCAAAGGCAGCCGCTTAACCAACTGAGCCAACCAGGCGTCCCACCATCTGTATTTTTAGAAAGCACTCATGTTACCTGTGTTCTTAAAATAATACGTATTACTTATCTATGGTAAATTTAAAAAAATCAATACACTTTCAAAGAAGATACATGGCTTTTTTGTTTTGTTTCAAGTTTTTTTTTTTAATTCTTTTTTTTTATTGTGTTATGTTAGTCACCATAAAATACATTATTAGTTTTTGATGCAGTTTTCCAAGATTCATTGTTTATGTACAACACCCAGTGCTCCATGCAATCAAGTTTTCATTGTAATTCCAGTTAGTTAACATATAGTATAATATTAGTTTCAGGAGTAGAATTTAGTGATTCATCACTTACATGTAACACCCAGTGCTCATCACAGCAGGTGTCCTCCTTAAAACCCATCACTCATTTAGCCCATTCCCTGCTCACCTCCCCTCCAACAACTCTCAGTTTGTTTGCTATAGTTAACAGTCTCTTTTGGCTTGCTTACCTCTTTTTTTCCTCTTCCCCAAGTTTATCTGTTTTGTTTCTTAAATTCCACATATGAGTGAAATCATATGGTATTTGTCTTTCTCTAACTGACTTATTTTGCTTAGCATAATACACTCTAGCTCCATCCACATTGTTGCAAAAGGTAAAGATTTCATTCTTTTTGATGGCTGAGTAATATTTCATTATATATATATGTGTATATATATATACACACACACATACATACACATACATATATATATATATCCCACAACTTCTTTACCCATTCATCAGTCAGTAGACATTTGTGTTCTTTCCATAACTGGCTATGGTTGATAATGCTGCTATAAACATTGGAGTGCATGTTCCTCTTCGAATCAGTATTTCTGTATCCTTTGGATAAATACCTAGTAGTGCAACTGCTGGATCATAGGGTGGTCCTATTTTTAACTTTTTGAGGAATCTCCAAACTGTTTTCCAAAGTGGCCTTCACCAGTTTGTATTCCCACCAACAAGGTACATGGCCTTTTGAATATGTCTTTATTTTGCATAGTATAGAAAATTGATTTTTATTTATGAAACATTTTTGTATATCAATTAATTCATAATTTTGCCCTTGGAACTCTACTAAAAAATCAAAGGAAGTACAATAGTTAAGATTTCTTGAATCTATGTTTTAGTTATAAATAACTGTCACATTACCTCTCTAAAATATAACTTTGTTTAAAATATTCACCACTCTCAATAGCCTTAAAAGGTAGCATTGAGGAAAACTCAAATTACATGCTTATTATAAAGATAAGCATGTAATTTTTGTAAAAATTTTACAAAAAGGATAAAATGGATCTTTGCTTTTAACTTTAAATTCTGACTCCTGAACTTTGTTAGTAAATTTACTCTCTTTTCCTTCAATGAATGTCTTATAATAAGCACCACACAACCAATTGAAATTGTAATTATGAATTGCACTACACTGGGGTGCCTGGGTGGCTCAGTTGTGGAACATCTGCCTTTGGCTCAGGTCATGATCCCAGCGTCCTGGGATCAAGCCCCACATCGGGCTTCCTGCTTGGTGGGAAGCCTGCTGCTCCCTCTCCCACTCCCCCTGCTTGTGTTCCCTCTCTTGCTGTGTCTCTCTCTGCTAAATAAATAAACAAAGTCTTAAAAAAAAAGAACCATGCTACATTAACACAGGTACTCCTAGAAAAATGCACTGTAACCAGGTGTCTGGACTAAGACTTGTGCAGTTGGATACTTGTCTCCCATATTGCACAATACAAAATTGTACACGATGCATGCCCCTAACAATTAGGCAAAAGATACTACTACTGAAAGTCTCTCAAATATATTTATTTTCTCACGAAGCTTCCTGGCATTAATTTAATTAAAAAGTTATATCATAGAAGTGTTAAATATCATTGCATAACAAGTAGGAGGAGGAGCATGTAGGGCACTGTTTCTTCCACTATCAAAATTAAAAAGGATTTCACCAACAAAAATGAGACTAAAAGTGACTATGAACTCATCAATTTTGTAATGGAAATGAACAAGACAAATTCCCATTCCATAAGGTTTAAGAAGCAAAGGTGACTCCATAGGCTTTTCACTTGTGTGCAAGGAAAGCAAAAGCATCCACTATGAGATACACCCCAAAATTAGGTACAGCTTTAAGAGGAGGCTCCTGGACAACACATGCTCCTCTGAAGCCTACAATTGTGGCTACAACACTGACAGTCGATTGAAACTGAAGGCATCTAGAGATGCTGTCATAAACATTCTTACTCCTACTTGGCAACTTTAACTATATGTGTGAGATTGCCATCTTTAAGAATGGTATCGGTAGGATATGACATCATCTGTTAAGTGATAGTCCTAGGCTCCTTTGATGAACAATGGAAAACTCCATCAGGCAGTTTTCAGACTGTAGTCACGGATTTCTTCTCTGAGTAGAAGGTATATACTTTTATAGACTCTCATGTTTGCTTTCCCTCTCCTTCTTTCCTTCCATCCATCTTTCCTTCCTTCCTCTTTCTTTTTTCCCCTTTCTTTCTCATAGTTCATTTTAAAATGCAGAATAAACCCTAGCAACACATATTTTATTTTATTGCCAGTCTGTTGTGGTAGACCCTTAATACCTTTAAAAAAGTTAGAATTATAAGAAAAACTAACACAATATTTGTTAAAAAGATATTCTGAAATGGGTCTGGAACAGACTTAGATCTAGGAATTGTTTTATAATGATCTCACCAATGTAAGCCTGGACTATCATGCTGTTAATAGTTAATGTTCTTATTTTATCTGGGCAAATGATTACTGCATTTCCTGTGGTTTCAAAAGCTTCAAAGTACTTTAGTAAGTTATCTTTTGTTATTTTCTTTACAGAATAAGCCAAGGAAAGAGGGATTGCAAATGGAAGGTTTTCTAGGATAGCCATCACCAGCACTGTTATTCCAATAGTGAAAAACTGAACAACATATTCTGTGTATACTGCAGTGCAATCTAAAGTCCATTTGTTCTCTCCAGCTCCAAAAGTCCACAGTACTAAGTTAGTCCTTAGGAAGACAAAGTGAGAAAAGCCATTAGCAAACCATACTTGCCAGTTGTCATGGATAACTGAGAGGTTGTCTTACAGGATCAACTACTCTTTGGCGTTATTAATGTCTCAGCCTGCCTCATTTGTCTTTGCTCGCTTGGATTGTTTTGCCCTCTCTGGTCCTATGAGAATCTGTTTTCTTTATATCATCTTTGGTCTTTGTTTCGTAAGTCAGCAAAGACAGGAGGAGGCTGCATTGGAGCTAGGGCCAGCTGTGGTCACCTAGGACCCAGAAAAAACATAGGGTCTCAGGTCAGTGTCTTCTTCATCATTTCCTACTGTGTGTTGAGGATGCTCTCCTCCATCTTGAGCTGGTGCTGGAGGATCTGCAGCTGGTCCATTGCAGACTATTGCTCTAGTGAATCTGCACCATGTCTCCCACTGCTAGGTCCATCATGTGGACCTCCTCCACCTGGAGTCCAGCTGCACAGCAAATCTCTTGTGGGCCTTATTGATGTACTTCTCCAGGCTGCAGAACTGTCCTTCTTTGCTCTCTGGTCATTGTAGATGTCACTGGCACCACAAGCACCACCCCCTTCCACTTCCATGTTCTAGAACAGCTGGCAAACGCAGCTCTCAACCCAAGCCACATGCAGCCCATCTTCACGTGCCTGCTCACTGCTGGCCAGGTTTCTTCATTTCCTTCCCCTTTTCTCCAGTGGACCCTCAGACCCTGGCTGAAAGGGCCACCTGTACCTTTTTTCTGCATCCCCAGCTACTTCCAATAAAGTTGAAAGTACCCTTCCTCCAATTTCAGATCTCACCCCTCTCTGTCCCCAACTTCCCCACCTCCACCCCCCACTGCAATGACAAGTCCTTCTGTCACACATGGCAGGCTCTCAGAATTCTTCAAAGGCCACAAATACCCAAAAGAGAACAAGCAGAGACTTTGAGTCAGAGCTTGCTTTGGCCGGGAAGTTAGTCACTGTCATGCCTAAGACAGATTCGAGGGTAGGCAAGGAGGGGGAAGACTTTATAGTGGAAAACAAGGAAGGCTTCAGGTAGGCCCCAGTTAGTCTGTTGACCTGGAGAAAGAAGACAAGTGATCAGCTGGGAAGCATATTTGGCTTTCTCTGGTTGGTTCTGAATTGAAAGCCTTGGCACAGACAGGGAAACATTAGGAGAGCTTGCTTTTTTTAATCAAATCTTGACTTTTGGTCTGTCTGGTGCAGAGATCGTGGGTCAGTGTTCTATTTTTATATGGTCTGACCATGATCTCTTTGTATATTGTCACCCACCAGTCATCCCCTCCCTTCCTTTGGCCACCTTCCAAGTACAAGCTGTCATTGGGAGTTTTCAATAGGAACTCACCTTCCAGGGTGCTGGGGTTTAGCTTTTTTTCCTAAGAGAAGAAGCTCCAGGTGGTACACCTGGTCCATGCAGCCTGTGCCCAGAGCTGTGTCTTTTAGGCCTTCAGCTCTGTAATGCAGAAGGGTAGTGGAGCTCTTTAAGTTTTATAATTGTGAAACTAGCCCACCTCCCTTAGTTCTATTGCAGGGCAGCCAGGGCTTACCCAAAACCAAATATTGTCTGTATATGCATCACATTCTCATGAACAGTAACTAAAAAACTGAGTATGTACCACAGGCAAGGTCCGCCACAGTGGATGAGGTAGGGTGTGGTGGACATTCTGTGGCCACAGATTCAGTATTAATCCAGTTTCTGTATTCACATAGCTCCAAATTCACTTTTTTAGTGGTCTTTTTTCCGTGTCTGAATGATCACCAGGGTGTAGGGAAATATGTTACGCTTTGTTACCCAGAGCCTTGGAACATCTTACACAACCTTGAATCCTTGAGGAATGATGTTCCGTCTTCGTCTTTCCTCTCTCTCCCTGCATCTGGTTAGCAGCAACTGAACAGTTCACTGGTGATTCACTGGATGCTATTTCATTTGTTCGGTCAGCTGTTTATGAATCTGTAACTTCCTGTTAAGATGCAGGGTGTGCTTTTTAAAGAAACATTACACAGCATAAGTTTTATTTTGGGACTGGCTGTACTAATATATAAAGAGGGTCTGGGAGAGGCACTTAGTCTTGGAAACTATTTTCTTTCAGCAAAATTTTGCGGGCACTCACCATGTGCCAGGCACTGTTCAGTGCACTGTAGTGCAGGAATGAATGAAACAGCTCAGCTTCCAGAAGTTTACCATTTACTCCAGGGAGACAAACATCAGAAAATGTGGTAAGTACAACCATAGATGTGCAAGATATGGTGTGATGCAAAGGAGGAACTGGAAAATTCCAGGGAAACAGAGGGGTGAGAAAGTTTTTGTAGTAGAAGCTCTAGAAGGCAATCTAGGAAAGATGTCCAACAAAGATGTCACATTTTGGTGACAATATAGAAGGACAGTTTGGACAAGGAAGAGCTGGAAACTAGGAAAATTATTTGAAGGTTATTTAGAAGGCTGTTGCAATGATTTAGGCAAGAGATGATAAGGGCCTAATTGAAGATTGAGAGAGAGGCTGCAGAAAAGATTTGAGAGAATTTTTACAATGGTATGGGACAGTGGGAGGTGAGGAAAAAAAGATTTGAGCAACGTTTTTTATTTTGGTATTTAATGTTGCCTTTAAATAGAATGGAAAAGAAGGAGAGCAGGTGAGTTGGGTGATGGCCATGGAAACAATGGGTTCACTTTTGGACCTGTTGATATTCAGGTACCATGTGGGGACATCAATCATTCATAGCAGATCATTAGCAGACCATCTTTAACAATGTATCATGATTAGGTAACCCGAGATTTCTGTTAAAGATGTCCAAGGGTCTAGCTATTGTTCCTGGATGTCTACAGTACATACTTGTTTCTGCTCTCTGATTTCAGATTGTGTATTTTACATTTACTTAAAAGCTGCTGCAAAAATTTGGTGAATATCTGTGAAAGGCAGGATCCAAATTGAGAGTACATTTTCATAGACTTCACAAAGGTATATGCTAACCTTGTCTTCTAGGACTTTGATTCAGAGCTTGCTTTGGCCAGTCTTCTAGGACTCCCCAAAGTATAAGACTATCTTACTCCAAAAGACTTACAGAAAGCTGGGGTTCTTTAATTTATATCTAAATCCTGATGTGACCCATAGCCAGACATTACCAGCTATAACCCATGTCTGTTCGACTAGCAGTCATTAAGACAGCATGCAGTGTTAGGCTCTGGGGATTATAGAGGTAATATATTGTATTCATCCAGAGACTTTATGGCCAAGCCGAGGAAGAAATGATTAACATTAATTAAACAATGAGAGAGTATGATGGGACAGAATGTAATTCAGGGTTATATTATGGGGTACAGACTTGGATACTGAATTGTTTCAAAGTATGGACAATACTTTCTCTTATTTGTATAACACTCATCAGCTTACCAAATCTTTGTAACACACATTCAATCTTTCTTAGGATCCTGGGAGGTTGATAGAAAGCAGGTATTAGTATAATTGTTCATATTTCCATATGTAGAAATAGGCTCATAGGAGTTAATTATATTTCCCAATTCTCCCAGCAAAAGCAGCAAAGTGGAGTTTTGAATGCAAGTTGGCCAACTTAAAATCCAGTGGGAAGGCAAGTTCGTCAAATCCAATGGGAAGTTTGTTCTTTTTCATGGAGTAAATGAGATCTGGACTGGGCATTGGAGGATTGAGTAAAATTTGAAGAAATAGAAAGGAAATGAGAGTATTTTGAATGGGGTAAATACTATAAGGAGAAGGCAAGAAGCCAAGAAGGGGATAGTGGAAAAACAGAGGGGAGTGGATGAAGTAAGATTGATGGGGCTTTGAGAAAATGGGGCTTTGAGAGCCAAGCCAGGAGTTTATGTTATATGTAGGGTTTCACTAGAAGTCAGTGAGCTGGATAGTGGCATAAAGGAAGATCCATCTAACAGTGTGCAGGTGTACAAGGAGGATTAGAACAAGGAGGTCCCAGAAGCAGGAAGGCCATTTAGGTAGTTTTGTGGTGTGGTTACAAGGAATGGCCTGGAATGGGGTAGCAAGAGTTAGTGTAAAATGAAAATAAATGTGTTAAAAAGAGAGAATTCAAAAAGATGACTTAGTGCTTGTTGAACATGTGAGATGGAGAAAGTGAAAAAATAGAAGAATTCCAAATTTCAAATAACTAGTTTTGTGGCTTCAGACAGGTCATAGGATCTGTCTGAAGACAATGTGATGGCAGAAGGTGACAGAAACTCTTACCTCACATGTGACTGAAACTTGTATGTATGTAGAACCATTGCATTAATCAGCTGCTTTAATGATGAGAGGCAATTCTTAAATTTCTAGAAAGATATTCTCAATAACATTACTGAAAATAATGAAAAATTGGGAAATATCTAAATGTTCTACAATGGAGGAAGAAGTGAATAAACTATGATGGCTATGTGGAAATTAAAATCATGTTTGTACAACATGAGGACATAACTATTCCAGATATAAAGGTAGGTAGAGAAAACAGGACACAATATTATCTGAACATTATTAAAAATAAGTATATGAATAGAAAAAAGGACTGAAAGAAAACATTAAGAGTGATTATCTTTGGCTAATGGTAATGTGACTGATTTGTATAATCATTTTTGTACTTTGTACTTCTCTGGAATTTCCAAATTTTGTAATAAAGCTTTTTTCTTTTTTAATAAGAAAAAATATTTAGGAAAAAAGAAAAAAAATGAGATTGGCCACTACTGCTTAAAATCTTCAGTTGTGTCGTGTCCCTTCTTTTTAAAAATAAAATATAAGGACACCTGGATGGTTGAGTTGGTTAAGCGTCTGCCTTCAGCTCAGGTCATGATCCCAAGATCCTCCTTGCTCAGCAGGGTGCCTGCTTCTGCCTCTGCCTGCTGTTCTCCCTGCTTGTGCTCGCTCTCTCTCTCTCTGACAAATAAATACATAAAATCATGTATATATATATATATATATATATATATGCACACATATATACACACAAACACACACACACACACACACACATATATATATATATAGAATAGGTACATCCTTCTCTATCAGACTTGGAAAATATCAGTGGAGTGGAATAGCTTTGAAGAAGTGCCAGAGATAGAGACGTGACCTTCATGGGAAACTGGGAATAGAGCTGAAGAAGATTCCCGTACTGCACTCACAGAGCAAAGATGTGTGCCTTTAAGGAGAGAATATCAGAATCCCTCTCTGTAAGGTAGTTTGATCTTTGGAAAATGCTTACAGCTCAGATAAATACAAAAGCAGCTCTGTAAGTAGATAAGAACACAGTTATTTCACAATTGCAAACAGCGCTTCATCGTGCGAAGTATTTCATTAGGTTTGCTAACCTAACGGAGACATTGGCCAGGACTCCCCTTGGTTTTCCACTAGGACTGCAAAATGTTTTCACTGACTGCATTCAGACACAAGTGGAGATTGACTGTCCTGTGCGTTATGCAACATTCATGTGTTAAGAATTTATAATACGCATTTGTATAAGTAAACAAACTAGGAAATAAGACCATAAATGTGCTCTCGAGGAACATAATTGAAAACCAGTAGAATAGTTCTTAGAATCTTGATATTGATAGGAATCTGTGAGAGTTCCTGGCTTCATGCTCAGTAAACAGATAATATGATGGGACAGGGCTATTTATCTGAAGCAATATGAAGTGTTACCAGGGTCTTTGACTCAGTTTTCTGCTAAATACGTTATTTCACATGACCTGGTACTATCGCTTCAATCAAAACCCAAGGAATTATCTTTGGTAGGCAGATAAATTTCTGGCAGGGAAGCTCCTGACACTTGGAGCCTTCCTTTTGGTTTATCTTAGAATTTACTTCACATTTATCTCTGTGGTGTTGTTTTCACTAAATATATGCTAGTTCAGGGAACTCTTCTCAAATAATTTTTTCTCTTCCCTATGTTTCTTTCGGCCTTGCTGTGTTTCCCATTGCTGTCTGGATGTCTCTCTGCCACATAAGAGGCAAAGCACACTAAGGTCTGCAGGAGAGGTCAGAGTTCTCTAAATACAAAGGTCCCTGAACCCCCAAAACGCCAAACCTGAAAAGATTCAGGGTACAACCTCTCTGTCTGGTTTTTCTTTGGGATCAGCTTATTATTAGACTTCGGGTAGACTCAGCTATGCTAATTTTCTTGGCTGTGCTCACATTTGTAAAAATGACATAAAAGAAAAGAAACAAGCATAGCAAACAGTGGAAGAACTTTCCCACTACCACTTGCCATCTCCCAGTGTTTGTGATTTTTGCCTGCATTTTATGCTGCCAAGTGGACAAAACTGCTTCATGCAGAGTTGGAGGTTTCTTCTCAGTTGTATATTTGTCTATGTAGGTTGTCAAGGTAAATACTGTAAGATCGTTTGCTTATGATATCACCATAGGTGATGCCAGAAAACAAAAATTCGCATGTCAATAGTAATCTTTAAAAAGTTAGACCTCAGGAGAGTATATTTGCTCCTTTAAAAATGTCTCACAGGAGGCAATTAAACACTGCTAGAAAGGAAGGGGATGGTAACAGAATGGGAACTTTATGGCCTTACTTGCAAAAATAAAATAATTAGGCCTGAGATGGCTTTTCTATTATTGTCCTGTCACCCTGTAGTTTTATTTGAATGACTGTCAAAATAAACGACAAGTTATCACACCGTATATAATCAGTGTGACATTTGGGGCTCCGTAAGAGGCCACCGTTTCTCTAACTTTAGCTAACCAGTGTACTTCCTGTACCGTACTTCAGCTTAATTGTCAGAGCCAAAGGGTCTGATTACCCTTGGATTGTTTTAGAATCTCTCTCTCTCTCTCTCATTCTCTCACAGCTAGCAGAAGTGTCTCTTGCTGCACTTACCTCATTCCAGTATTTTAAAAAGCCTATTCTTTTGACAAATATATACAAGCAAAGAGCTAATGGGGTAGCTCCATCTATTTGAAGAAACGTTTAAATCCTTTTGTAATTGATTCCTAATTTGCTTGATACGCGTACATTTTACACCTTTTCCTTGACAAGTAAGCCAAGATTGTGTCGTGGTTTTCATCGTGGCCTGAAGTGTGGAAGAGAAGGAGAATGAGGAAGAAAATATTTTTCAGATTTTACAGAGAGAAGGACTGAGATTTTCGATCTGTTGTGGAATCCACTGTAATAAACGAAGTCACTCACGCCAGACAGCTTCACTGAACGCATTTCGTACTTTAGGTTTCTGACACAACCTCAAAGCAAAGAGGAACCTCTCCAAGGACCTAACCAGATGCAAGCCTGGTAAGTCACTGACTAGCATGGAAGCGTTCATGTGAAGCAAAACACTAGTAAGAATATGTTTTAGGAAGAAACGTTGGGTCCTTAAAAAAAATTCTGTCCTTTCTACAACCAGGAGTGTGTAAAAATAAGAATTCTTTCATTGGGATGAGGTGATTTGGGGTATTTTGCCAGGCTACTTTGGGCTATGTTTTCCTTGGAAGGAAGGAGACAGAAAAATATTATTAGTTTTACCATCTGAATCTGCTCTATCAAATCAGATGGCCAGTGGCTGGGTGTTTGAGGCTCCAGGCAGGTTGATCACCTGTGAATCATGCTTTTATTTCAGTATGTTTTGGAATATTGACTGATTAGATAAATAGAGTTTTCATGAATATAAACTGAAGGATAATTTTATTGGAAAACTCAAGTTATATCTTGATTTTAGAAGATCTAGTTCCATGTTTTTAAAAAACCTTGCTTTCTGTCCTGTGTTTAATAATATCTTAGGTGATGAAGAGGTAAAATCATAACCAAAGCACTGAGTTAATGACAAAGAAGTTATAAAAAAAACTATAACAGCAAAAATATTAGAATAAGATATGTATTTCCACAGAAAAGCCAGACATTCAGACTTTAAAAAACAGAGGCAGAAAAGACAAATTTTTACTTTCCATTTATCCATAGAAATTGCCTTTATTTTTGTAATGAGACCTACTAGGCTGGCCTTCATATGGTCCTTAGCCCTCATGAAGCAAATGGGGAAATACGGATCTGTGAAATGATTGCAGTTCATTAAATGTCAAAGAGAAACTTGTTAACCAGACATATCATATAACCAATTGCCATGCTGAGCAGTTGCCCAACACAGGAAGTATCAGTCTTCCTTTTAAGGACAACTGGTGGCTACACAAAATGCATAGTTTATAAATAATTAGGAAAAAAAGATGACAAAGCATGCCACTCACATTATACTATATCTTCCTAAAAAGAAGAAATATTACCAGCAGTGTCATTCATACGAATGATTAAGTATCAGTGTGTTAGAAAACTGTGAATGCAGACAATTTCAGCCTAAATAATCTCAGATAGATGCATAGGAGTGAAGTTTCAAGGACAAGAGCTGGGGGAGGGGAGTCGAAGTTTGAGATAATTTTTGTAGCTATGGACTGAAAAGACCAGTTTTCCAGAAAGAACTCCTGCAGTTACGAGATGGAATTTTTTTTTTTTCCCCTTCTCTGCCCTGGGAATTTCTTTCTCTTCCCTGAGTTGAGGGAAGGAATGGAGGCCTCTGTGTCTCTTTTCTGGATGTTCTTTTTCTTTGGAAAAGAGGAAATTAAATTGCCAGACCTCAGGAGTTTTGAAGACTCAAGTGGAAAATCAGAATACTAGAAGACTTGGATCACAGGAAGGGAGGGATGTGGTTCTGATGATCTAGGCAAAGAGAGAAACTGGGAGCTAGAAGTAAAGTCGGTGCTGACTTAAAAGCAGAATAGGGCAGCTTGAAAGGAAGGAATCACGAAAGAATCAAGACTCTGAGTTGATGCGCTGGGGGAGCTGGCCATGGCCACGGTGGACTAAAGGTTCTGCAGCAAATCGGAGAAACTCTCTTCCAATACTGTGGGTAGGTGAACTCTAGCTAAAATATTAGGTTGTGGATTAAAAGTTACTATAAGAAACCTTCTTTAGGATAAATACGCAGTAGTGCAATTGCTGGGTCATAAGGTAGCTCTATTTTCAATTTTTTGAGGAACCTCCATGCTGTTTTAGAGCGTATTATGCTTAGCGAAATAAGTCAACTGGAGAAGACAACTATCACATGATCTCCCTGATATGAGGAAGTGGAGATGCAACGGGGGTGGGAGTTAAGGTGGTAGGAAAATAAAAATGAAAGAAGATGGGATCGGGAGGGAGAAAAACCAAAAGAGACTCTTAATGTCATAAAACAAACTGAGGGGGGTGGGGGGAAGAGGGGTTGGGTGAGGGTGGTGGGGTTACATTATATGTTTAAATAAAGCTTAAATAAAGTAAAAAAAAAAAAAAAAGGTTACTATAAGAAACCTTCTATTCTGACTCCCTTGTTCCATGCACACAGAAAGGAAAGCTTGTGGCACAACAAACCCAGAACCATACAAGGAAAGAAATTGGAGAAATTAGCTAAATTGACACAGTTCAGAGTCAGCAGAGATGTCTAACGGCCTTGTCACACTTGACATGTCCCAAACATTATCCCTACATCTTTGTCAGAACCTTTCTCCACTAATGACATCTCCATCCTTCCCAGAACTTCAAGGTCACTCTTGATTTTGCTTTTTCTCTCACACCGCACATTCAACCCTTCAGGAAGTTTAGTCAGCTCTGCCATCAAAAATATTCTGAACCTGACCATTTGGTTCCAGCCTCCATTGCTTCCCACCTGGATGATTTTGATAGGTGCTCTCTCTCCTTATCATGTGGCCCCTCCCTGTCTGTTTTCAACACAATAGCCAAAATAATCATGTTGAAGCCCAAGTCAGATCACATTACCCTGCTGCACTCAATAGACAAAAAACAAAGTGAATGAAAAAAGTCTCTCCTTGATTAGCATCAGGAAAGCAAGAACCATTATTTATGTGGTATGTGTCATTCACCTGGGAAAGGGAAGGAGGGAGGAGAAGGAAACTAGCATTTTTAGAGAGTCTACAATGGAATTTGTGTAAAGGAACCTGTATAGTGCTCCTTGCACACCTGGCACTCATTACGAGATAGTTGTTTTTTTATTTTATTTAATTTTTACTGACTTCATGAGGCGGATATTATAGCCCCTTTTTGGTAGGTAAGGAAACTTTGGCTCAGGGAGAGGCAGACTCAGAGAGAGGTAAAGAGTGTAGGGTCACTTAACTAGTCATGGGGGACCAAGGATTCAATCCCAAAGCCAAGCCCTTTCCTCAATCCTATTGCTCCTCTGTGATCTTTAGAAAGGATCCCAGGACCTACAGCAGCTGTAAATATGCATACAGGTACGCATTGTTCACCACAGACATGGGTAAGAAGGAAACTGGCCAAAACTCCTACCTGGTGCCTTTTAATGTCTTTTTATAATTCAGCTGCCTAGTCCTTTGCCTCACTCCTGGACTCCCATTCAGTGCCTCATAGTTTCAGATGTCCTTAACCTCAGTAGTCATCATTCCATTGTTCAACCTGCCTGAGCGTCAATCTTCTCATCTGTAAAACTGAAATGATTATACCCCCTCCTGGATTCATTATGAAGATTAATTAAGCAAGAATAAAAGTCAGCATTTATTGAGTGCCTGCTCTATTCCAGACAGTACTATTTTAAGCACCTTATGTGGATTTATTTATTAATCCTCACAACTACCCTATGAAGTAATTATAATTACTATCATTGTGATCATTTAATGAGTGAAGAAGCTGAATATCAGAGATTAAATGACCTGTCCAAGGTCACCCAGCTAACAGCAAAGATTCAGACTGGGGCAGTCTAACTCTGTGAATGAACCCTTTGTGCCATTTCCCCTATGCTTCTTATTCATAAAACAAAGATAATCTCTAAATCATAAACAATATTAAAATAATCATAAGATGATAATAAAGAATAGCCATAATTTATTAAATGTCAACTTGTATAAAACAGTGTGCTTGCTTCCCTGCCCTGGTCCCTCTGTAGGCTTCCTGCATCGCACAGTTATTACAAGGATAAATAACATGACAAGTACTTGCACATTATAGAGGATGAATGAATATTATCTGCTTTCCACCCAGAGATAACCAGTATTAATACTTTGACATGGAAACTTCTGGATATTTTTCTATAGTTATTTATAAATAAATAAGTAAATATGGATTACATTGTACATCCTCTTTTTTTACTATCCAAAATATGAACATTTTACATGTCAATAAGTATCCATCAACAACATGCTTTCTCAGTGAATTTGATATCATCCCAAGTCAGCAAATAGTCTTGGAGGTCTTGGGGCAGGAAAAAAATCTAGATATTACAATGGTTTGTGACTCTCTCTGCCTTTCTAAATATATTTTATTTTTGTTTTTAAGGAAGGTTCTGCATCATGTGTTGTTAATTTGCAAAGGGTTATTTCATATTTTTTTCTCAAGAACTGAATCTTTAAACATTTACATGAAGTCTTCAGTTTGTTTCTTTTCAAACACTTGGCATGTACTCAGTAGACCTTCACAGGGGAAAAAATCCCCACCATTAGAGTGACAGACCACAGGCCTGAGCTTCTGAAGCTGCTTGGTTCCTTCTTGGTGTGCTCCCGGAGTTGGCCCTTAGTTTGGCTGAAATGTATACTTACTCTATACCATGCCATCCCCACTGATGAAAGCTTTCATTCCCAAGACCTGAATTTTTAAGACTACATAATCTGCACAGTGTGGTAAAATGCTACAATATTTTACAATTTTTATAAAATGTTGCATTTTGCAACTATTACCAAAAAATCAGACTGTGACTCACACTGTTTTATTGGAGGTGAGTTCATGAATAATATGATCTCAACAATATTTTGTTGGATGAAATATCAGCAGAAACTGATAATCTAGAGTCTGAGAAATCTGTTTAGGAGACACTAGTAAACATAAAGTCCCTGTATAGTTTATGTCTCATGTTTATCCTTGCTGTTTGTTCTAGCCCATATACATACATATGCCTTAAGTTTTGATAGGGAGATTTTAGGTCACCACAATCCCTCCTCAGGTTTCTGTTTTCTTTTTTTTAAAGATTTTATTTATTTATTTGAGAGACAGACAAAGATAGTGACAGAGAGCATGAGTGAGAGAGACAAACAAGTAAGAATGGGGAAGAGAGAAAGAAGCAGGCTCCCTGCCGAGCAGGGACCCAGATGTGGTGCTCCATCCTGGGACCCTGGGATCATCCCTGTTAGTTTTAAATAGGAGTACATTTTTAACTTTTACATGACTTCTCTGGAAACACACACACACACACACACACACACACACACACTCACTCACAGATTTCTTTGGCAGAAAATATAAACCAACCATCAAAACAGATAATCAATATTTTCTTTTTTTATTAATTTTATTTTTATTTAAACATATAATGTAACCCCACCACCCTCTCCCAACCCCCTTCCCCCCCACCTCCCTCAGTTTGTTTTATGACATTAAGAGTCTCTTTTGGTTTGTCTCCCTCCCGATCCCATCTTGTTTCATTTTTTCTTTTCCTACCCCCTTAAGCCCCACCCCTGTTGCATCTCCACTTCCTCATATCAGGGAGATCATATGATAGTTGTCTTTCTCCGATTGACTTATTTCACTAAGCATAATACCCTCTAGTTCCATCCATGTCGTCGCAAATGGCAAGATTTCATTTCTTTTGATGGCTGCATAGTATTCCATTGTATATATATACTACCTCTTCTTTATCCATTCATCTGTTGATGGACATCTAGGTTCTTTCCATAACTTGGCTATTGTGGACATTGCTGCTATAAACATTCGGGTACACGTGCCCCTTCAGATCACTATGTTTGTATCTTTAGGGTAAATACCCAGTAGTGCAATTGCTGGGTCATAAGGTAGCTCTATTTTCAATTTTTTGAGGAACCTCCATGCTGTTTTCCAGAGTGGTTGCACCAGCTTGCATTCCCACCAACAGTGTAGGAGGGTTCCCCTTTCTCCACATCCCTGCCAGCATCTGTCATTTCCTGACTTGTTCATTTTAGCCATTCTGACTGGTGTGAGGTGGTATCTCATTGTGGTTTTGATTTGTATTTCCCTGATGCCCAGTGATGTGGAGCACTTTTTCATGTGTCTGTTGGCCATCTGGATGTCTTCTTTGCAGAAATGTCTGTTCATGTCCTCTGCCCATTTCTTGATTGGATTATTTGTTCTTTGGGTGTTGAGTTTGCTAAGCTCTTTATAGATTTTGGATACTAGCCCTTTATCTGATATGTCGTTTGCAAAAATCTTCTCCCATTCTGTAATCAATATTTTCTTAATCACTCTTAAAATGATAGTAAGAGCAGTTAACATTTTATAGCACTTGTTTACTTGTGGTCACTTCCTTAAGGGCTTTATATTACATGTAATTGATTTATGTGAATCCTAGTTTTCACAAATGTCTTATGAGGTAGGGACTTTAAATAATGATTGGAAATAAGAAGAAATTTATCTCAAATAAATACATTTTGAGAAGAATAAAATTGTTTTAATGTACTCATGTGTGAAAATGAGTGTAGTCAACAAATCTAAAGCTGGGAAAACAATGGAATGGATAACAAAGTAGCTTAAATTAAAGATAATTTAAGAAATCACTGGATAGCTAGGCTAAAAACACTTTTTGGATTTTATGTGATCTTAAAATCTTCAGGAAAAAAGCTTGACCCATTTAAGAAGTCTCTTAATCATTTCATGATCTATGTCAGTCAAATTATAATGCTGTATGCCTTAAACTTAAGCAGTGTTCTATATCAATTGCATCTCCATAAAACTGGAAAAGAAAAAAGAAGTCTCTTAGGAGTAAGAGGCTCAAGGTTAAGCAAAGAAATATTTGATGCAGCATAAATTTCAAAATAAAGAAGGAAGGCATTCCTAGGAAGTTAGTAACTCAGTTGCCAGGGGAACTCTTTTATGATAAAACAAAGGAAGACAAAGGAAAATGTAGTGTATGGTATGGGTTTTTGTTCTTGTTCCCTAATTTGTTCTGCTAGACATAAGGAAGAGAACACTTAAGGTTTTTTGAGCAGAGAGGAAAAAAAGTAACTTTCTCCTAGAAAAGAAGATTCAGGGATTTTAGAGTCCTTGAATAATTAAGACTTAGATACAGATAAAGTTCTACTAATTAGAGTAAAGAACAGTTAAAGGGCTGATAGGGCAATAAACTTTCTTGTCCAGCAAGATTGTTGCATATATGTAATATACATAATAGATAATTGCCCATGTCTTGGGCAATTTCTGATCTTAAGAAAAGGCTCAGTGAGTCCTTCTTAAAGTCAGAATTATTAAACTTGAATTCTAGTTCAGAGTACCCAAATATACCTGGATGTTTGAGTTTCTTTAAATCTTGCTCTGTATCAGGTTATGTACTTATGCAAAAGTTAATAAATATTTTCCCCTCTCTCACTCTATTTTCTAGAAAAGAATAATTGTCCGGATAGTAACTAAGTGTTTTATTTCTTAGCTGCAAAATCGGTATCGCTCACCTGCATATCCATACTTTGTCACTTTTCACCTGGGGTAGCTTGGCTTCCTTTTTGGAAACATAATTCGTGTTCTGTGATAGCATGTATATACTCAAACCTTTTGGGATAGCACACATTTTAGGTGTAATATTTTATAAAGGATTGTAGACATATTGGGCAGTGTCTACGTGGTAAGCTGAATAATTTCCCATTTCTACTAAAATCCTAGTTTAGCATTTCCTGTTTTCTGAGCTTTGTAGGAAGCAGCCAGAAAGCAGTGTATGTTACCTGAGATGTGTTTGTTTCATTTGGCTCTCAATGTAGTTTGGCATCATCTTCCTTTTTCCTTGGCAGAAGTTGGAAATTAGAGCCTTGAAGGGGATTTAAATGCAGCACCCGGGGCAGGAGCCTGCCTAGGAAGCTGCCATTGACATTGATACCCGAGGTAAGGTTATGACAAGGTTTCTCAACACTTGGGCCTGGAAGAGTCCAAGAATGAATATTAACATTCACCTTGCCTTGGACTGATGTTACCTTTAGTCCCCTCTGAAACTGAGATGGCCGTGTCCATGTTCAGATTGTCTCAATTAGCTGTGGTTTCTCTTTCAGGCAAAAGTGGTGCCAATTAACATCATTTCTGCCGGCCTGAATAGCACTTTTATTTCTTTCTTTCAAAGTGCAATTTTACTAGGAGATGTAGTGAGGGGCGAAAGAAGCTTCAATACATAAGCTTTTTCTTTCTTCTTTAAGCTTTGCTCCGGGGGTGGGGGGGCACTGTCCATAACATCTCTGTGTAAACTCACTTTATTCCTCTTTCATCTCCAGTAGTCATGCTCGCTCTTAGAGAGAGATGGCTTCCTAGCTTATTCAGAAAAGAAGCCATGAAGCACCTTCATGCCTTAATTTCCCTCTTGTCTGCTTCCAAAGTAACTACATGTTTACCCATCTTATTCTCCCTCCTATCTGAGAGGAAAAGAAAGCCTTCATTTCTTTCCAAAGCCAATTCTTTTCATCTTTGTTAATGATTTTTCTCTTTTCCCCTCCTTTCCTGTTATTTAATTTCTAATTTTTCTACTCACTCTCTTCTAGCTTTTCTTTCTCCCTGCCTATAAATGCATATGAGTCTCAACCTTGCACAAAAACCTTCTCTAAGGTCACACACTCCATCCAGTTATGCCCCCTTTCCTCTGCTTGGTTTCATTGCCAACTTTTTTTTTATTAGATTTTTTTTTTTTTTTTCAGAGAAAGAGAGAGCATGAGAGAGAAAGAGAAAGAGAGTGAGAGAGAAGTGAGAGAGAGTAAAAGCACAAGTGAGGTGAGGGGAGAGGGAGAAGCAGACTTCCCAGTGAGCAGGGAGCCAGATGCAGGACTCAGTCCTGGTACTCCAGGATCATGACCTAGCTGAAAGCAGATGCTTAACCAACTGAGCCATCCAGATGCCCCTCATTGCCAACTTCTTGACAGAGTTTTCTACAACCACTACTTTCTTATTTCACATGTACTTTTCAACCTGGTTTCCATTCTTTTTACTCAATCAAACTTATAGCAAAAGTCATCCCTGTTCTCATATCCAGTGTCCTTCTGAGTTATCATGTAATTGGACCTCAGCACAACCCTCCCTTCTGACACTCTTCCCCTGGGTTTGTGAAGCAGCTCTCTTCTCCCTAACTAATCTTACCATTAAATGTCCCCCATGGTTCAGTCCTGGGGTTGATATTAATTGAGGCTGAGGAGGTGGGCTTGGCAATGGCTCCTACCATGTTCTGTCCTGTGACACTTTAAGGCGTATATTAGTCATGGGGTTCCATTTTCTCTTCTTCCTTACAGTATTACAGAAATTAGAATGTTTCAAAAATATTTAACACTTAAATCCAAAAGTTGCTCTTTTTGTTTTCCTTCTGCCTCACCCTAAGAGAGGAAGGAAGTTGCCTTTGTTGACAAAGGCCTTGGTCATTCTCTTTGTCATATACCTTATTGAAATGGTGAATCAGAACAAAAGAGGGTCTTTATGAAGATATGTGAAAACTTAGACAGTTCTTGCATCTGGGCTCCTTGGATTAAGTCAAAATGAGCGTTTGCTCTACATGGTGCTATGGCGAGTCCATGTGCCTCTCTGAGTCTGGTGTCTGAGTGGAAGACATGGCAGCACAGGCCATTCTAATGGAGATTCAATGAGTAAGGTTTTTTTTTTTTTAAGTTATTATTTGTTTGGGGCACCTCGGTGGCTCAGTCAGTTAAATGGCTGCCTTTAGCTCAGGTGGTGATCCTGGGTCTTGGGATCGAGCCCCATATTGGGCTCCCTGCTCAACAAGGAGCCTGCTTCTCCCTCTCTTCCTCGCTCATGCTCTCTCTTGCTATCTCTGTCATTATCTCTGTCTCTACTTCTCTCAAATAAATAAGATCTTAAAAAAATAAACTGCAGGTGCTGTGGTATATTGTGAATTTTAAAAAAAAGGTTTTATTTATGTATTTGAGAGAGAGCAAGAGCAAGCTATAGTGGGGGGGGGGCGAGGGGCGGAGGGAGAGGGAGAAGCAGGTTTCCTGCTGAGCAGGGAGCCTGACATTGGGCTCCATTCCAAGACCCTGGGATCATGACCTGAGCTGAAGGCAGTCATTTACCTGACTGAGCCACCCAGGTGCCCCTGTATAAAGTACTTTTTAAAAAAATTTTTATTTATTTATTTGACACAGAGAGATCACAAGTAGGCAGAGAGGCAGGCAGAGAGAGTGGGGGAAGCAGGCTCTCTGCTAAGCAGAGAGCCTGATGCGGGTCTTGATCCCAGGACCTTGAGACCATGACCTGAGCTGAAGGCAGAGGCTTAACCCACTAAGCCACCCAGGCATCCCTTATGATGAGTAAGTACTATATCTTTTATTTAGAAAATGGCGGTACTTGTTACATATTATGTGATATCTCTTTGTCATGGCATTGAGAAATGTTTGGGAAATCACCCAGTGAAGTTTTCCTATAGTTTCTGGGTATATTCCCTTGAAGATTTCTCCAAGGTTAGATGATTCACTTAAGCTACGGATTTGTTTGTGGAGGCTGTTGAAGTTACTTGCCTACTTCTCATTTCAACAAAGTCTTTCTTTTCTACTTTTTAAATTAAAAATTTAATTTTTTAATTTTCTACTCTTCCTTCTTGCTCATGGGATTATTTTGCTGGAAACTATTAATAACCCTCCCAAAACTGCATGTTCAACCTTCTTCTAAAGAACAGAGAAAACAAACAGCAGAAGTTATGCACATACCAAACTGAAAGAGAAAAACTCAGAAAGTAGCAAAGAAGCCTGAAATAAAGTGTTAGACATATCTCATGTCAGTGAGGAAGGTGAGCAGATAACCTATCACAGAAGCTCTAGGAATTTCAAAGGTCCTCTCTGACACCATGGTATCAGTAAAGAGGGAAACTAATCTCCCCAGATAGGTAGTTAGGAGTTTTAGAGGCTCAAAATTCATTGCACCATTCACAGGTGTAATAAAGGTTATTTCTAGCACTTATTAAAAGCCCAGTGTACTGGAGTTGTTTTTGGAGGAACTAAATGTATTGATTTTCTCAGGCTCAAATAGTCCTTCAGTTTTCCTTTTTTTCAGACATAACTTGTAGAGGAATGTGAACACTTCTGATAATTTTCCAAGGAGCATTTATTTACAGTCACCCTTTTAGGTTGTAAAGAAGTATCAGGAGACTCTTTTCTTTACCTTAATTTGTGTTTTGTATATTCTAAACAGTCCAAGGGTTTACACCAGAATAAAACCGCTTGAATTTAGAGTGGAAGTGGTTGGGTCGAAAGGATTGATCATGATAATGATATTGTACATTGTTTGTTCTTTCCTTCCAGATCCCAAATATTTCCCTCCATCTATACCCAAACAAATTTGTTGTTTATTTAGTTTTGTTTAGTTTTGCTTCACATTTCCTTTTAATCAGAGTACTCACTAATTACTGTGGGAGTTTAAGTTACCCCATCTAATAAAATATCATCCAGAGTCTGAAATTATGTAACACCCACCCTTTTGAATAATCTACAATGTTTGCAACTCAGATGCAAATATTTTTTTCAGGATCTAATGTTTCTTCAGAAGTTGAATGGCAAATATCAGGGGATCTGTCATTTCAGAATTCTCTTTCCAGTGGAATGAATCTAGGATTTATGCTTTAGATACATGTGAACACAGTTCCAAAATTATCCAACTTCCTGAAGAGCAGATGTGAGACCAGACAAAAGAATGTGAAATTCAGTGGTTTCCTTTTGCTCAATTTATAATGATTTCTTTGTAAGCAGTAATAAATAATGACAATGTTTCTCTCAAACTTTGTCTTGAGTCAGAATCAGAAGGCTGGCTGCCTACGGATTGCTGGGCCTCACCTCCAGAGTTTCTGATTCAATGGTCCTGGGGAAGCCTGAGAATTTGCATTCCTAATGAGTTCCCAGGTGATCCTGATGCTACTTGTACAGAGACTGCACTTTGGGAACCACTGCTCTAATTATAATGTTACAGCATGATAATTATACACGGTAATTTAAATGAATTTCTATTTTCATCTCTGCATATGCAAAAGAAACTGAAAGATTAATGTAGGAATTTCAATTTTTGGTGAAGAATACACACTGAGAAAAATGATATTTTATTCCCTTTATTCCTTCCTTTTATTCCTTATAATCTCAAAAGTATAACATAATATGTGTAAAACACCTGAGACAAACCAAGACATCTTTTTCTCAGTGATGTGGTGCAATGGAGCAACTCCCTGGTTTTGCCTTTGCAAACAGACCATGAGATTGATATCAGATGGCTATTGCTGAGGCTGGATGCATTTATACACAAAACCTGTCTCATCAGCCGTCCAGTTGCATTTTCAATTCGGTTGGCCTGTTAGACACCACAATATTTAATTAATGGTCATCCGCCCTGGTGACAGGATTAAATCAGTACATGCCCCTACAGCCTAAGCAAGTGTCTGTGGAAATTTTACCTTTGGAATTCAAATACAAATCAAATTCCCTGACTCGCTATTCAAAGAATAAGTGTAAGAGTGCCCCACAATGTGTTTGTATTGGTTTTGCCTCACTTTTTAAACAAGTTTAAGTATTTATGGTTTTTGGAGACAGGCAGTCTTTTCCTTAAATATTCCTTATGTGATATTTCAACTTTTTTAAAGAGCATAGAAAGAAGAGTTTGAGGGGCTCTGGCAAGCACAACTCACACACTATAAAAAAAAGCAAGCGAAGATGGCATCACCGTAATTGAGCCATGGCTATGGCTGTGGATGCCTGTCCATGGAGGCTGGTAGACACGTGCTGCTGGAGGAGGAAAAGCCCCACGGTGCAAGAGGACTGTGTTCCTGTGGGACTGTTAGCTCTGGCGATTGCTGTACAGATGCTGAAGAAGAGCAATGGAACGGCTTCTAGTATTAAACATGCATGGTAGCAGGGGTGCTTAAATATTTTTCTTTCCAAACATTCGGTGTCCTACAACACACAGCCTGAGTCTGAAAAGCTATGCAGTCTGCTCTTATTTAGACCCAGGTCTATGTTAGCCAAGTGACCTTAAGGAAAAACATGGGAAAACGAATCAACAACATTGCATTTGGTTATGATTGTCAAGCATGTTCTTTCTTCGATCTATTCCATCTAGATTGCTTCCCTTCTTTCAGTGTAACAGCTGCAACCAGGGAGAGGCAAAGAGAGTCAAGGAAGTGCTTTTAGCCTTTGCCTCTTTCATGCTCTTCATTTTTTATCCCTTTTGTCCCCCTCTATTGCTCCCTTTTAACCCCCCTTCCTCTTCTAATATAGAAAATGGCTATAAAGTCATAAACTGGTTGCCCCACTGCACATGAGAAAAAATTCTTTTATTTTACTTTTAAGGTTTTATTTAATTTGAGAAATAGAACTTGATCAGGGAGAAGAGCAGAGGGAGAGGGACAAGTAGACTGTGCTGATTATGGAGCCCAGCAAGGGGCTCCATCCCATGACTTTGAGATCATGACATGAGCTGAAACCAAGTGTCAGATGCTTAGCTGACTGAGCCACAAAGGCACTCCACAATCCTTTTATTTTATAGGTATGACTAGAATAGATCTAGTCTCAGTTATATTTTCTAGCTTATTCAACCTCACGTTTCTCCTCTTCTTTTTTATTCTTTTTTCTCAGCCTCAAATTTGAAGTGTTCTCTAGTTTTCTCACAAATTTTTAGGTTACTTTCTTTATTACCCAGTGGTGTGTGCTCAATACTAGTTTCTTCAAAATATAACTAAAAAATAGTGATCTGCAAACATCACAGGCAAAAGCCAATAAGTATATGATTTTTAATATTATCTGTGATTTTGGATTATGAGACTGTTCTCCATGATAACAGATAACATAGTATATTGCCTCATACTTTTTTTTTTTAAGATTTTATTTATCCATTTGACAGACAGAGATCACAAGTAGGCAGAGAGGCAGGCAGAGAGAGAGAGGGGAGGAAGCAGGCTCCCCACCGAGCAGAGAGCCCGATGCAGGGCCCGATTCCAGGACCGTGGGATCATGACCTGAGCCGAAGGCAGAGGCCTTAACCCACTGAGCCACCCAGGCGCCCCTGCCTCATACTTTTAATAGGCATTAAATTATTTACTGATTGGTTGTCCTTCTGTCCTATGAGTTTAATGATACAAAAACTGGAAGACTGTGAGTGTGTATTTTATTTTAAAGATTTTATTTATTTATTTGACAGAGAGAGAGAGATCACAAGTAGGCAGAGAGGCAGACAGAGAGAGAGGTGGAAGCAGGCTCCCTGCTGAGCAGAGAGTCAGATGCGGGGCTCGATCCCAGGACCCTGAGATCATGACCTGAGCCGAAGGCAGAGGCTTAACCCACTGAGCCACCCAGGTGCCCCTGTGAGTGTGTATTTTTATAGTTGTTCTCAACCCAGTGGTTTATTTAGTAAACTGAATTATAGCAAAGTTTCTTAAGCTTGACAAAATGATAAATTGTTTTTCTTTACAATCTTCTAAGGCTATAGTTTTATAGTTATTTTTTTAAAGATTTTATTTATTTATTTTGAGTGAGAGAGAGAGACATCACAAGTAGACATAAAGGCAGGCAGAGAGAGAGGGAGAGAGCAGAGAGCTCAATGTGGGCCTCAATCCCAGGATCCTGAGATCATGACCTGAGCTGAAGGCAGAGGCTTAACCCACTGAGCTACCCAGGTGCCCTATAGTTATTTTTTTTAAAGATTTTATCTATTTGAGAGAGAGAGAGAGAGAAGGATCAGGGGATGGGGCAGAAGAAAAGAGAGAAACAGACTCCCCCACCAGCAGAGAGCCTGATGGGGCTTGAGTGGAGGATCCTGGGATCATGACCTAAGCTTAGAGCAGATGCTTACCTGAATGATCCACCCAGGAGCCCTTATAGTTATTTTAAAACTATATCTTTTGAGAATACTAAGACTAAAGACCAGTAAGCAAACCAGTAAGTTGACAACTGAAATACATGGATTCAATCTATCAATGAGTTGTTAACAAATAGCCACTATAGCCACCAGACTCATATACTTGAGCTTGAGGTTAAAAAAAAAAAAAAGGTATTCTCTTTCTTCCTTAAGCATTCATATTTGGAACCACATAAATATCCCATAATAAATTCAACTTGTCTCCATACAATTTGCTACCTTGTTCTGGCTTGACATCATGTCAAACAGAAACTGAAAAAGTAATGGCTCAGAAAAATGACCATCCATGGAGTTCTGTTGTGTTCTGAAACTAAAGCTAAGCAAATCCTGAAGAGTGGAATGTCCCTACTGAGACCCACCTCCTCAGGGACTATTTAGATCTACCTCCCATACTCCCTGCTTGGGAAGGACGTGTCTCATGCCCTTCTGTGGAAAGGAGGCTCTGATTTAGGTACAGAGATTCAGATTAAGACTCTTTTCAGTGAGATCCCATAAGCCCTAAGAGCTCTCAGAGGTGGTGGAGGGAAGAGTCAGAATAGACTGGAATTCTAACAGAAGTGATACTTTAGAGAATTGGGTTTCAGGTAAAGACTCAAGAGCTAAGGTCTTTTGGGCCAGGCTTCTCAAGCCTGTCTGACTTAATTTGGAAGATAATGCTTATGGTACCAGCCACCAGAATGGTGGCTTGGGATCTTCATAACTTTGACTTTTCAGAATGAGGTAGGATGGCGGTAATATATCAATACATGTTGTCCAATAGAAAGAGAAGTGAAAGAAGCATGAAATCTTGAGTGTTTGGGGTTGGTGGAATGCTCAAGACACTCAACAACTACTTATTGATTGATTTAAATGTACCTTTTCAATCCAGAAAAAAAAAATCTTGTCCTTACTGTTTGGTGGCCACCCTAAGAAGGGGAAATTAGAAAATCTATCTCTTTTTTCCTCTGGGCTCTAGAATAGGAAAAGATGGGGGCAGGCTGGTGGTGACAAAGAAGGAAAGGAAAGCTTAATCCTTCAAAACATTTGTATCATATTTTTATTTACTGAAGATGCTGCTAATGACAGCTGAGGAATAGTGAGGGTGGAGAAGAAAAAGCAGATTTTATAAGTTCATTATTAGAGAATGTTACAAACATAGGAGCTATGATGCCAGTCTTACAAAGGAAAGTAGCTGAAGATGCAGATTCTAGGGGGAGGCAGGTGAGGCACTCCTCTTGGGTACTTAGTTCATTGGGATGACAAAACCTTAATCATCAAGATAAATAATGTAGTAGTCACAAACTACTTAAATTTTGTGCCTGAGGCAAGTGCCTCACTGCCCTCATCCTAGTTCCACTGATGGACTCTCTAAATGGGTTGGACTAATCTGACTAATCTGCTGTGAAAATGGTTAGAGAGGTAGATTTCTCAGGGCAGCAGCCAGGGAGGCAATCTTCAGTTGGCTTTTAACTTGTAATCGGGGCACCTTAGATATACATACCATCATGTTATGTGTAAGCAATTCAACAGGATCTTTGAAAATGGAACCCAGAAATCCCATACTTTAAAAAATATAGTTAGGAAATGTAAGCTTAACTTTAATATGAATGGTAGAGTGAACAGTGGCCCTCAAAAACTTCTGTCCATGTCATAATCCCTGAAACCTATGAATGTGACCTTGTTTGAAAAACAAAACCCAAAAGACAAAAAAAGTCTTTGCAGATGTAATTAAATGAAAGATTTTGAGGTGATTTTGAGATCATCCTTTGTTATCCTGGTGGGACCTAGATCTAATGACAAATCTCTGCTAAGGGGGAGACATGGGGAGACTATGCAGACAGGAGAGACAGCAGGGGATTGATGAGGCTACAGTCTGGGGAAGAACCAGGGGAAGCTGTAAGGGGCAAAGAACAGATTCTCCCCTCGAGTCTTCCAGGGAATGCATCCAGACCTGCACTTTGATTCTGGACTTGTAGCTTCCAGAACTGTGAGGGAATAAGTGTCTTCTGAGTTAAGCCATCAGGTTTGTGGGGATGTATTACAGCAGCCACAGGAAATTAACACAATACAGCAATGAACTGCCCAAGGGTATCACAATTGTAGCATTAGCAGAGGTGCTCCTGGAGGAATGCTGTCATCTTGAAGATGAGACTTGGGAGGGGGGCTTTAAGTAGGGTGACCACATAATTTATTGACCAAATGAGATTGCTTTTGAGAAAGGAAAGGGTACTATTAATTACACCTGGACAATGATCACAAATCCTGGAATGACCACCCTATGTGACTAAGGGATTACATTGTTAATTTCTAGCCAATCAGTGGTCAACGGTAGTTTGTTATTGGAGCCACAACCTCACTTCATTAATTATAGATATTCAAGGAATTCTAGTGTATGATGCAACACTTCAGGGTGTTTTTCTTAACTAGATCAATTAGAGAAATGAGTATTAAATAGCCTTTAAATCAAGGTTTTTTGTTTTGTTTTAAGATATCTATTTTGAGAAAGAATGAGAGAGTGGGGGGAGGGCAGAGGGAAAGCCCTTCAAGCAGACTCCCCACTGAACAGGGAACTGAAGCAGGGTTTGATCTCAGGACCTTGAGATCATGATGTGAGCAGAAATCAAGAGTCAGATGCTTAAGGGACTGAGCCCCCCAGGTGACCCTGATGTAAGCGTTTTATGTTGCAAAAATCAGCAAACAGGGAATCTGACTTTGGAAAGCTGGAGGTCCAGGAGTGCCTGTTTTGGAACGTTAGCAGGCACTGCGGAGAGCTCCTGGGCAGGTGTGCCAGTGTCTTCAGAGACAGTGTAACCGATACATTTGTATGTGTTTATTGTTAACTGCAGCGCTTGCTATCAGCCTGAGTTTCATGGTGTTTTAACTATTAAACAGCCAGAGGAGCTTCAGTATTTGGGCAAGAAAAGTAGAACAAAAAATCTATTTTTCTTTTCCTTTTTTTTTTAAAAAGATTTTATTTATTTTTTTGACAGACAGAGATCACACAAGTAGGCAGACAGACAGAGAGGGGAGGGGAGAAGCAGGCTCCCTGCCGAGCGGAGAGCCCGATGTGGGACTAGATCCCAGCACCCTGGGATCATGACCCGAGCCGAAGGCAGCGGCTTAACCCACTGAGCCACCCAGGCGTCCCAAAATCTATTTTTCTAATACAAAGGGGTATATAAGATCTTTAACTGAATCCACCTAGGGAAGAATTAGAACTTCAAAATCATAGAACACTGTACCTTGGCTATAACATTCTTAAACCAACTAGTTTTATGTTTTGGTTTAGAAATTTAATTTCATTATGACAACATAACACTTTAACTTTGATAATATATACAGTTTAAACTCTGTTCAATATGCTATGCAGTGTTAAAAAATGTTTCCTATATTTCTAGGATATATCAATGAGCAATATCTAAGATTCTGTAATTCAAAAAAAATATTTCTGTGCACCAACTATATGCTAGGCATTTGCCACCTGCTGGGGATGCGAAGATGTGAGCACATTCTCCATCTGTCCCACTTCCTGCCCTCCCCTCCCATTCTGTGCCCTGGGAGACTGACCCTCAAGGACAGGCTCCCTTGCCTTCTGGCTTCCAGTTGGTGTGGGCTGCACCTGTGAAGTGGTGCTCATCTGTCAGCAGCTGTGTCCATATTGTTTTCTCTGGTTCTGATTCCAAAAGGATTCCAGTAACTGGTCAGGGCTAGGGCTGATTAAAAAAAAAAAAAAGGCTGTAAGGAAGATGATAAAAGAACGGAAGGGAGGATATTGCATGATTTCTTTCATTTTTCCAAACCCTATTCACACTTTTGTAAATAATCCCTTTGTTAAACTGACTTTGGATTACTAATTTGAGAGGCCAAGATCCTAAGTGATGAAAATATGGACTCAAAGGAGCTGGAGCTCTAGCTTCTAGCTGGAGAAAAAGATGTACCAAAGCTTTTATTGTTTATTGTATTGAAAAAGGAGCTTCTAGATGGAGAAAAAGATGTATCACAGCTAACTAAACCATAAGGTGAAAACTTTACAGTGAAAGCCTGTGCAGAGAGATATCAGAGCCCTGAATGAGGAAGTGCTCCCAGGAGAGGTAGGGGTGAAGAGAGAGATAGTAGTCTTCACCCAGAGCATAGATTTAGAGGTAGTAGATTTCCTGGTATCTTTAATGGACCTCAGGTCCTCAGAGATCTTGGGTTCAGGGATTTTGAAGGGGTTTAATCAGTTAAGGGAATACAGTGATCTGTGACATTTCTTGATTACCGGCAGACTCAATGATGTCAGCTGCAGGATTATCTCCATGCTTGGAGATTTTGCAAGAAGGTCTGGTTCGTTGGTACCCAGGGGTTGTGCAAGAGTACTCTGTTCTTTCTGCAAAGGAGGACAAGGTCTACAGATGTGCAAAGGGAGGCCAGTGAAGTCATTTGTGTGACCTTAAAAAAGAAAAACGTTTTTCTAAAAGATTGCTGGGCTAATCATAAAGCTAAGGGGGCTTTGAACAGATTTGTTGCCCTCTAGACGACCTGGGAAACTTCTGGAGCTTCATTCCCCAAGACCAATGATCTGCAAATCTCAAAGAAAGTAAATTAGCTCTGGTGAAGGGTGTAAGTCAGCAAGCAAGGAGTGTGTTAATTTGAAACAAGTTAACCCTTAAGACCAGCTGGAGTACTGTGATAACCACAGAAGTAATATATATCCTCTAACAGTGTCCGATAAAGAGTTGCACAATATCCATTTGCCACATTATTGATGATTAACTTTACTTGATTAAGGTTATTTGTGCCAGTAAAGTTACACTTTCTCTTTGTCATTAATAAACAGCTGACGAAGAGGTAATTTACTTTCATATATTTTTTACATTTTTATAATAAAAATGGGTGTGGTGAGGGATTAAGAGTTTGGTTTTAAGTAAATTAAATTTAAGATATCAACTAGGAAAACAAATATATGAATGTGAAGCTCAGAGTAGTGTTTTAACGTAGTGTGGTATAATACAGATGAAGCATTGAGTGGACTGAAGAGAAAATAGTAAGTAAGGAAGTCAAGATCCTTTGTAGAATTTTTTATAAGTTCTGATTGTGAGAAAGAGCAAAAGAATGGGGTTGGTAGCTGATAGGGAATTTAATTAAGGTCAGGGAAGGATTGTTTTTAATGTTGGGAAATAGAAGAACATTATTATATGCCGATAGGAATGATGCAGCTGGCAGGGAGGGGATTGGGGTTGGGGAATAAAATGGTGCCACAGAGAGAGGGGATATCAGAAGCTGTGAAGTCCCTGAGGATTGTTATCTTCAAGTCGGGAAGCTGGCTTCCCATCCCATCTGTGCCACTCTTGAGCTGTGAAGCTTTGGTAAGTAAATCAAACTCTCAGTACTTCAATTAACCCATTTGAAAAAATAGGATTATTATGAGAATTAAGTAATACTATATTTATAAAGAACACAGTACAGTGCTTGCTGAAGTAAATGCTATACAAGTATAAAGTTAAACATGATCTTGAACTTACAGTCATTTAATATCTTAGAATTGTTTACCTCTGAGCTGAATTCTGAGATATATCCTCAGGTCTTTTCTTAATCTTTAATTACATCTGATTTGTTATTTTAACCCATTCTTCGAGTTTTTAACTTCAATAACTATATCTTGCATTTTTAGTTCTGTTTAGATTTTCCTTCATTTAGATAGTGTCTTGATATTTCATATGGTTTCTATTTCCTGTTTTAACTTTTAAATGATTTAAACATAGTTATTATACTGTCCCTTTCTAATATTTCAATTTGGTGGGGAGCACATATTTTCCTGTATATTTCTATCTGCTGACTTTCCCTTATGGTGATTCATTTTCCTTTGTGGTTTGTAACTTCTACTGTGAGTTCGTTCTCAACTGTAGTTGTTTGTTTCTCTGGATGTCTCATGAGACTTGTTTTGCATTTTCTCTTGCCAAATGTTCTTTGAGTTTCACTGGTCTGGAAACCACTTTTGTATTAATTTTGCAGTTTATTATCCCACAGATTAGGGCTCTATACTTACAAATGGCTCAGGACTGGGATTTCATTTCTCATAGGAGGATTTGTTACTGTTGTTCATTTATTTGATTTTTATTTTTAAATCGGAAACTTTTCCAGAACAGCTAATACTAGAATTTTTAAAAAAATTTCTTTCCAGGGGGGTGCCTGGGTGGCTCAGTGGGTTAAAAATTTCTTTCCAGGGACTTAGCTATATAAAGCATTTCCTAATTTCAGTTCCCTATTTTGCAGAGGCTTAAGACCACATCAAAATGCCCTCTTTGGGGCATTAAAACCTCAGACTTTTGGACCTATATCCAGGTATGATGTGTCCCTGGCCCACCAGAGGCAGCTTATAAGCCTATCACTCTGCCTGAGACGTTTCTTGCTTATTGTCAATAACAGAAGAAAGTCCATTTGTTCTTTCAATCTCCATTTATGTGTTAATAAATTTTTGTTATGTTTTATGTGTTTGTAGAAGGGATAGAATCTATTTTAGTCTAAGTGACCATGTTGTAGGAACAGAACTCTGCCACCTAATATAGATAGATATAGCTATATAAATATTATAAAGAGATCCAGCATGGAGATTTTCCTGAAGAATATGCAAGCCATCTTTTTCTCTATAGATTCTTTAAACTCATCTCCTGGAGTAAGCTAGATCAAAGATCAAGAGCTGTGTACCAGGAATGCATCTCATCTGCCCTCTTGTAGAACTGCTTTTTTGGAATTGTAGTTTGGCATGATACCCTCACCTTATATAGGCAGATTTTTAACAGAAACAGCCTTGTGAAACCCCTCACTGCCTTCACTATAAAGATATTTTTGAAAAGAACACATTACACCTTTTTGTACTCCTCCTGAGGACCTGGATTGTTTTTCTTTTATGAAAACTCTTAATTGAGTAACTACTTGTGTTCTCCTCTCTGAGTGGACTATTAGAAAGCTTAGAACCAACTTTGTAGACAACTTCTAATAAGGGTATAAGGTTGGTGGCATGCATTATTGGATTCTAACCTTACTCTTGACTCCATCTTATTTTACTATGCTTATTTTCTCTTTTAGTCTCATATATTTGGAAATGTACTTTACCTCACTATATTTTATTTATATCTGTAAACTATTTTACATCTTTGATAGGGTGAGGTGAATGATGTGTCTATGAATGAATAACATTAATGTGCAAGGTACCAAGCTAGTTGAATTACACAGTAAATTGACCTCTATGAGTTTCTGTTAAGGGCAGAAAATAATTTATAATCCAAGTGCAAGAGAGTTAAAACATCACAAAATAATAGGCAACCATTAAAAATTAAAGTTGAAGAATGTTTAAAGAAATGGGACATACACAACAACAAAGTATTTAGCTAATGCTCCCCTTCTCATCTATACCAATAGGAGCAATGCAATAATAAGTCAATAATGATTATCTCCTTTAGTAGGATTCTGGTTGGCTTTATTTTATTATTTATGTAGTCTTTATTTTTCAAAATTTTGATTATAAACGTATATTCCTACTATAATTATAAAATGGAAAAGCAGATGAATACCACTGTATCTATCAGGGCTGCAAGGAAACAGCTTTCACCCCAAATGGTTTAAATAAAGAAAATTGAATGCTGGATATTCCACAGAGGGGTGTGTTGGGCTAAAAGGATGAGCAAAGATTGTTCAGGCTCCCCAAAACTAGTAACACAGGGAGATATTACCATCCCCCCAGGGGGATTGGAAGGGTATGAGAGGAAATAAATAGAACAGTAGCCTGGGAAGTGGGAGGTTATTCCACCAGAACTGTAGTCACAGAGAAACACAGACACAGAGACATGGTGCCAAAGTGGGAGGTAGCAAGAAAGAAATATTTAGACCTTTTTTTCCTTTATCCACTGTGATAGTCAATTTTGTGTCAACTTGACTGAGCCACAGTGTGTCCAGATAGGTGATCAAACATTATTCTGGGTGTTTCTGAGGATGTTTTGGAATGAGATTAACCTTTAAGTTGGTAGACTGAGTAGATTACCCTCCATAATGTGGGTGAGCCTCATCCAAACAATTGAAGGCCTGAAGAGAACAAAAAGCTGCCTCTCCCCCAAGTTAAGAGAGAATCTTTCCTGTCTGACTGCCTTTGAACTAGAACACTGGCTTTTTCTTACTTTTGAACTCCTTTGAAACATGAACTTTTCCTGGGTCTCAAGCATGCCAACTCTTGGGATGGAACCCTACACCATTGGCTCTCCTGGGTCTCCAGCTTAACCGAATGAGCCTACAGATCTTGAGACTCATCAGCCTCCATATTCATGTGAGCCAATTCATTATAATATAAATTATGCACACACATCCAATCGGTTCTGTTTATCTGGAGAACCCTAATACCTGACTAATACATACTCTGATCTCCTGTTGGTTGTTTTCCACTGGCCAAACTCAGCAGAGGACCTGGGTGATGTCCTGGGGCTCAGAGCAATGCAGAGGATGGTGGGTGATTCCCAGGGTTGTGCATGTTGATGATGTGATGGAGGTTGGGGGAGAGAACAAATGCAGAAAAATAAAATGTTGTGGTGGTTCAGAGAAGAGATGGATTGGGACCAATGAGGAAAATTTTATGTAGAGGTAGATTTTACTATTTATCTGTGGATAAAATGGAATTATGACAAAATTATTTAATACCTATAAAGTTCTGTAATACTTTAGTTCTTTTTTTTTTTTTTTTGACAGATGGAGACCACAAGTAGGCAGTAGAAGCAGGCAGAGAGAGAGGAGGAAGCAGGCTCCCCACTGAGCAGAGAGCCCGACGCAGGGCTGGATCCCAGGACCCTGGGATCATGACCCGAGCCGAAGGCAGAGGCTTTAACCCACTGAGCCACCCAGGCGCCCCTGTAATACTCTAGTTCTTATGAAGACTAAGCTGCATAATACTTCACCCATAGGATGATACTACCTGCATAATAAAAGTTATAATGGCATTGGGGCAGCTGGGTGGTTCAGTTGGTTGATTGAGCATCCGACTCTTGATTTCAGCTCAGGTCTTGATCTCATGGATCATGGGATCAGCCACATGGGGCTCTTTGCTCAGTAGGGAGTCTGCTTGAAGATTCTCTCCCTCTGTCCCACCCCCCACTCACCCATATGTCTGTGTGTGTGTGTGTGTGTTGTGTGTGTGTATGCATGCATGTGCACATTCTCTCTCCCAAATAAATGGGTAAATCTTTAAAAAAATCACAATAGCTATGTGCCTGGCACAGACACTATGCTAAATGCTTTACATAAGAAATTGGAATATTTCCATTTTAAATGTTAAGTAATGAGGCAGAAATATGAACCCTTTCACAGAGACTTAGATATGTAAAACCAGCAGGTGGTTGGAGGAATTATTGCAGTTTGCTCAGGCACTCTGCAAATAAGAAGCCCCATGGTTTGAAGAGACTATAATGCCACTTTGGGTTTCATGTTCATTCAGTGAAGTCCTAGTTACTTCTAGAAAAACACTGACCTCGCAGTCCAAAACCTCACATCAGGAACCGTTTATGTCCTTGCATGAGGAAAGAAAGCTCTTCCTACTCAGGTGCCCTGCAGGTAATCTCCCCTGGTTGTGGCACATGACCAAACCTAGAAAGTAATAAAACAAAGAAGCTCAGAAGAGCATATGAGTAAACATGTCAGTTGTGGAAAGGAGTCAGGAGGGACTTATCTTTCTGCGGATATGAAATTTTATTTCTTCTGTTTTGTCTGTGTCTTGCCTACTTTGGAAGAATGAAGCTGGGGGTCATCCTGCTATCAGATAACTACAGATCCCTTGATAGAAAGAGAAGAAAACACAAGTGAAAGGAAGCCAAGTGAAATGGATCAGATCATTCTGGGCAAAGTAATAAGGCCCATGGCAAGGCAGAGGAAGCTTCTCCTCATTGTCCCTAAGACTTTTCTAGGCAGAGCATGTTGAAGGTCAGATAAGGCAGAGTTGACATCAAGTCTGACTCATATCTGCCCTGAGCTGGCTCTTGTCACTAGCAGACCAGACAGGAATGTTGGGACTTGTTCAGGGTTCTGAAAAATATTAAAAACAGGTTAAGAACATCCACTTTTGGGGTGCCTGGGTAGTTCAGGTGGTTAAACGTTTGCCTTTAGCTTGGTCATAATCTCAAGGTCCTGGGTTCGAGCCCCACGTCAGGCTCCCTATTCAGTGGGTAGTCTGCTTCTGCCTCTCCCTATTCAGTGGGTAGTCTGCTTCTGCCTCTTCCCTGCTTGTGTTTGCTCTCTCAAATAAATAAATAAACTCTGTAAAAAAAATCCAGTTTCATTGCTTACATGATAAAAGACACCGTATTCCAGTCTGAGCTTTGACTGGACATTTTAGGAGCCAAAGTTATTGATATCTCCTGAATTAAAGTGCACAATGAGTGACTAGATCCTGAAGAACAAGAGGTCAAACCTGTGACACCAAAATGGAACAACCTAGGAAGGAAAAGGGTCAACAGCCCAGAGACTGTCAAGTCCCTCACAGCTTTAAGAGTAATCTATTATGGCCAGCCAGGACCTGAGAGCAGTGCTGCAGGCTGACAGTAGGGGAGGGTCCTTCCATTCCCAAAGAACTTCAGGTTACAGGTCTGGGAACCTGGGAGTATGGGTTCTGGTCCCAACCCTGCCTCTAAGTTATCCCATGTCTTATGGTGAAATAGCTTCTCTGGCCTCAGCCTCTTCATAATTAAAATAATACAGTTGTGCAAAAAGGCTTCTAAGGACTTTCCCTGAGGGGTGTATAGCTCAATAGTACACCCATGAGTTCCAGAACCTAGGTAGTGGTGCCTAAAACATAGGTTCCTAGTCTTTTTTGCAGTTGCTGACAAACTTCAAAGGAACATCAATCTCAGTAAAAGATGTCCACACTGCCAGGGGTATCGTGGATTCTGACCTCTGTCTGGGATCTAAGAGAGCTTGGCAAATGGCAGACAAATTGTCATCAGCTTCTCTTATGCCATGGCAGACTCATTAATGGATCATATTATTTTCCTAAAACCCTTCTCAACTCAGAGCTTCAGGCAAACACTACTAACAAATTGGAGTAGGCTTGCTAGATGAAACTTATTTGCCATCCCCATTCTCATCTTTCTTTCCAGTGTGACCTTCTTCATTGGATAACATCTAATTAATTGGCTTGCATGGAAAATCCAGCTATTGTATGAGGTGACCACATTTTAATTAGGGCTTTAAGTAATTGAACTCTTTAGGCAACAGTCTTTGTATTTAAGTATTACATTAGTAAAGACATTTGTTCTCATAATTTGGTGCTGTGTAAACAAAGATGCAGTTACCATAGAATCATGGCATGTGGAGAAAAGAAATAGTAAACATGTGTCTGGACATCCCTTTAGTCTCCTGGAAGAAACACAGTGCAGTTACTCATAACACATTCAGTGATAATACTGTTTTCTCTGTGCTGAGTAACAGTATTACTTGTGTCTCCTCTGGGAGATTTTCATAACCTAATGGAGTTTCAGAACATTTGGCCCTAATCATCTTTTACTTAATTTAATTCATTTGATTTAATTTAGATTACTTTCTACTAAGCTAACTTTCTCATTCTTTTCCTTGTAAATACACACAGCAATTATTAGAAGGTAGCTATCACATCCGTTCCCAAATGTCACAGCTGGGTTACAAATTCTTTTGGTTTTGCATTACATCATCTACTCCGATGTTTGATGCTCTTCCCAGAATCATTTCCAAGTTATCTACAATATGATAAATAACATCATATGCTTGGGAATTTTTTTCTCTTATATGTTGTCAACATACAAAGTTGTGTAGGTTCTTTGAATTTTGTCTGATAAAACTTGTGTTTAACTTTTCATGTTCTTCACTCATTCAAAGATAGTTTCATCCATAACTCACAGCAAGGACCAGAGAAGACCAGAAGTAAGGAGCTTAGCTGAGGAAGCCTGAGTTATCAGAACAAGCCAGGAGGAGACATGTTTGGATTGAGATGCAGCAGATCATCTAGGAGAAATTGAGACCACTAAGACATGTGAAAGCAGGGCTTCTCCACACTGATTAACGCTTCTGAATAAAAGGGAGGCAAATGGTGCCCATATCTGGAGAAAGAGCACAGTGGATGAGCATGGAAAGTGCTTTAACCAAACAGAGAACTGAGGTACCTGTCCATGTCCTGAAACACTGGGTCAAAGCTGACATAAGGTTAGAGGGTGACTTACAGTGAAGCTAATAAAGTTATGCTTTAGAGCCCTGGACTCTATGGATCATTTCCAAGAATCCCAGGAGGGGCCTTAGTAATGTGTTCACGTTGTCAGATATTCTTTTAAAATATGCCTCTGAAAAGGAAAAGAAAAGAGATTTTATTTTTAAAGATTTATTTATTTATTTGAGCAGGGGAGGGGGATGGTCAGAGAAAGAAGAGAATCTTTTTTTTAAAATTTTTATTTTTATTTAAACATATAATGTAACCCCATCACCCTCTTCCAACACCCCTCCCCCCCCACCCACCATAGTTTGTTTTATGACATTAAGAGTCTCTTTTGGTTTGTCTCCCTCCCAATCCCATCTTGATTCATTTATTCTTTTCCTACCCCCTTAACCCCCACCCCCTGTTGCATCTCTACTTCCTCATATCAGGGAGATCATATGATAGTTGTCTTTCTCTGATTGACTTATTTCACTGAGCATAATAACCTTTAGTTCCATCCATGTCATCGCAAATGGCAAGAAATCATTTCTTTTGATGGCTGCATAGTATTCCATTGTATACATATACCACCTCTTCTTTATCCATTCATCTGTTGATGGACATTTAGGTTCTTTCCATAACTTGGCTATTGTGGACATTGCTGCTATAAACATACGGGTACACGTGCCCCTTCGGATCACTACGTTTGTATCTTTAGGGTAAATGCCCAGTAGTGCAATTGCTGGGTCATAAGGTAGCTCTATTTTCAATTTTTTGAGGAACCTCCATGCTGTTTTCCAGAGTGGTTACACCAGCTTGCATTCCCACCAACAGTGTAGGAGGGCTCCCCTTTCTCCACATCCTCACCAGCATCTGTCATTTCCTGACTTGCTCATTTTAGCCATTCTGACTGGTGTGAGGTGGTATCTCATTGTGGTTTTGATTTGTAGTTCCCTGATGCCCAGTGATGTGGAGCACTTTTTCATGTGTCTGTTGGCCATCTGGATGTCTTCTTTGCAGAAATGTCTGTTCATGTCCTCTGCCCATTTCTTGATTGGATTATTTGTTCTTTGGGTGTTGAGTTTGCTAAGCTCTTTATAGATTTTGGATACTAGCCCTTTATCTGATATGTCGTTTGCAAATATCTTCTCCCATTCTGTCAGTTGTCTTTTGGTTTTGTTGACTGTTTCCTTTGCTGTGCAAAAGCTTTTGATCTTGATGAAGTCCCAATAGTTCATTTTTCCCTTGCTTCCCTTGCCTTTGTCGTTGTTCCTAGGAAGAAGTTGCTGTGGCTAAGGTCAAAGAGGTGGCTGCCTGTGTTCTCCTTAAGGATATTGATGGATTCCTTTCTCACGTTGAAGTCCTTCATCCATTTTGAGTCTATTTTCATGTGTGGTATAAGGAAATGGTCCCATTTCATTTTTCTGCATGTTGCTGTCCAATTTTCCCAAGAACATTTGTTGAAGAGGCTGTCTTTTTTTCCATTGGATATTCTTTCCTGCTTTGTCTCTGTTCCTTTCTGATCTAATACTTTTAGGGTCTCTCTTTGCTTAGAGGACCCCTTTCAATATTTCCTGTAGAGCTGGTTTGGTGTTTGCAAATTCTTTCAGTTTTGTTTGTCCTGGAAGCTTTTTATCTCTCCTTCTATTTTCAATGATAACCTAGCTGGATATAGTATTCTTGGCTGCATGTTTTTCTCATTTAGTGCTCTGAATGTATCATGCCAGTTCTTTTTGGCCTGCCAGGTCTCTGTGGATAAGTCTGCTGCCAGTCTAATATTTTTACCACTGTAAGTTACAGAGTTCTTGTCCTGGGCTGCTTTCAGGATTTTCTCTTTGTTGCTAAGACTTGTAAATTTTACTATTAGATGATGGCGTGTGAACCTGTTCTTATTGATTTTGAGGGGGATTCTCTGCACCTCCTGGATTTTGATGCTTCTTCCCTTTGCCATATTAGGGAAATTCTCTATGATAATTATCTCCAATATACCTTCTGCTCCCCTCTCTCTTTCAGAAAAACAGCTCATAAAAATCCCTAAACTTAGAAACTCTGAGGGGACCCGAGAGGGTTGCCTCTCTGGGAGCTTTATACTGTTGCTCAATAAACTTTGTCGAAGATTAATTGACCATAGAGTTGATGGTCTATTTCTGGGCTCTCTATTCTGTTCCATTGATCTATGTGTCTGTTTTTGTGCCAGTACCATGCTGTCTTGATGATGACAGCTTTGTAGTAGAGCTTGAAGTCTGGAATTGTGGTGCCACCAACTTTGGCTTTCTTTTTCAATATTCCTTTGGCTATTCGAGGTCTTTTCTGGTTCCATATAAATTTGAGGATTATTTGTTCCATTTCTTTGAAAAAATTGGATGGGATTTTGATAGGCATTGCATTAAATGTGTAGATAGCTTTAGGTAGCATAGACATTTTCACAATATTTATTCTTCCAATCCATGAGCATGGAACATTTTTCCATTTCTTTGTGTCTTCCTCAATTTCTTTCATGAGTACTTTACAGTTTTCTGAGTATAGATTCTTTGCCTCTTTGGTTAGGTTTATTCCTAGGTATCTTATGGTTTTGGGTGTAATTGTAAATGGGATTGACTCCTTAATTTCCCTTTCTTCTGTCTTGTTGTTGGTATAAAGAAATGCAACTGATTTCTGTGCATTGATTTTATATCCTGACACTTTACTGAATTCCTGTACAAGCTCTAGCGGTTTTGGAGTGGAGCCTTTTGGGTTTTCCACATATAGTATCATATCATCTGCAAAGAGCGATAGTTTGACTTCTTCTTTGCTGATTTGGATGCCTTTAATTTCTTTTTGTTGTCTGATTGCTGAGGCTAGGACTTCTAGTACTATGTTGAATAGCAGTGGTGATAGTGGACATCCCTGCCGTGTTCCTGACCTTAACGGAAAAGCTCTCAGTTCTTCTCCATTGAGAATGATACTTGCAGTGGGTTTTTCATAAATGGCTTTGATAATATTGAGGTATGTGCCTTCTATCCCTACACTTTGAAGAGTTTTGATTAGGAAGGGATGTTGCACTTTGTCAAATGCTTTTTCAGCATCTATTGAGAGTATCATATGGTTCTTGTTCTTTCTTTTGTTAATGTTTTGTATCACATTGATTGATTTGCGGATGTTGAACCAACCTTGCTGCCCTGGAATAAATCCCACTTGGTCGTGGTGAATAATCCTTTTAATGTACTGTTGGATCCTATTGGCTAGTATTTTGGTGAGAATTTTCACATCTGTGTTCATCAAGGATATTGGTCTGTAATTCTCTTTTTTGATGGGATCCTTGTCTGATTTGGGGATCAAGGTGATGCTGGCCTCATAAAATGAGTTTGGAAGTTTTCCTTCCATTTCTATTTTTTGGAACAGTTTCAGGAGAATAGGAATTAATTCTTCTTTAAATGTTTGGTAGAATTCCCCTGGGAAGCCATCTGGCCCTGGGCTTTTGTTTGTTTGGAGATTTTGGATGACTGTTTCAATCTCCTTACTGGTTATGGGCCTATTCAGGTTTTCTATTTCTTCCTGGTTCAGTTTTGGCAGTTGATATGTCTCTAGGAAAGCATCCATTTCTTCCAGATTGTCAAATTTGTTGGCATAGAGTTGCTCATAATATGTTCTTATGATTGTTTGTATTTCCTTGGTGTTGGTTGTGATCTCTCTTCTTTCATTCATGATTTTATTTATTTGGGTCCTTTCTCTTTTCTTTTTGATAAGTCTGGCCAGGGGTTTATCAATCTTGTTAATTCTTTCAAAGAACCAGCTCCTAGTTTCATTGATTTGTTCTATTGTTTTTTTGGTTTCTATTTCATTGATTTCTGCTTTGATCTTTATGATTTCTCTTCTCCTGCTGGGTTTAGGATTTCTTTGTTGTTCTTTCTCGAGTTCCTTTAAGTATAGGGTTAGGTTGTGTATTTAAGACCTTTCCTATTTCTTGAGAAAGGCTTGTATTGCTATATATTTTCCTCTCAGGACTGCCTTTGCTGTGTCCCACAGATTTTGGACTGTTGTGTTTTCATTATCACTTGTTTCCATGATTTTTTTCAATTCTTCTTTAATTTCCTGGTTGACCCATTCATTCTTTAGAAGGATGCTGTTGAGTCTCCATGTATTTGTGCTCTTTCCAAATTTCCTCTTGTGATTGAGTTCTAGCTTCAGAGCATTGCAGGGAATGATCCCAATCTTTTGATACCTGTTGAGACCTGATTTATGACCCAGGATGTGATCTATTCTGGAGAATGTTCCATGGGTGCTTGAGAAGAATGTGTATTCTGTTGCTTTGGGATGGAATGTTCTGAATATATCAGTGATGTCCATATGCTCCAGTGTGTATTTTCCTGAACCATCTTCAGCAATGAGGGTGTGCTGAGTCCTGCCAATCAGGGCTCTGGTCATGTATCTGTCTACCTATTAGGTTAATGTCCATTTGCAGGTGGCCCATTTTGCTGACATCTGGGGGCTTATGTCTTAATTGCCTCTTGTCCGTGATGGTGACAAATGCTTTGTGGTCAACTGTCTTATCTGGGGGCGTTTTGCAGAAGTCATTTCTGCAAAGGCTGCAAAGCAGAACGCTAGTGTGGTGCAAAATGGGATGTCAGTGCTGGTTTTTGTTAGCTGTCCTGACTCCATATCTTCTCATTGTGGACCCTGGCCCTCACTACCAAACTCTCCAGTGAACCCTTTACAACTTGACTGGTAAGAAGCAGAGCTAGGACTGGAGCTAGTTCTGTAGACAGCAACTCTTTTATGATTGTGCCATACCAGTGAGAGCTGGAAAACATAACATGCTGACCCCATTCTGACCATCTGAAAATGGCAAAGGTGTCTGTTACAGACAGTTGTGTATTTGTGGCCCATTATGTCTTCTATAGAGACCTGAGTCTGGAACAGAAGTTTTCCCAGGAGGTGATTTTCATGCTTACAAGCTATTGTTTGGGATAATAAGAATCAACTCTGAATGCTCCTTAATTAATTGCTACAAAGACTGTGAGGTTGGAGAACTTGGGTTTAAATCTCAGCTCTGCTACTTACCAGCTGCAGCTACCTGGGCATAATGAATACAATAGTGCATATAAATATTTAGTTTATTGCCAAGAACACAGTAAGTGCTCTATAACCATTAGCTGTTATTCTTTTTATTATCAGCACATTTTTGTTAAGCATCTATTATGGATAGATGTTGTTATAGTGCTAAGTATTGGTTCTAAATTTTGATGTAGGAGGGATTCAGGGCTAACATTCTGGTTAGGGGAAAAAGTGTAGTCAGAGGACATATCTTAAAGTTGCTTTACAAAACAATGGGCTTGAGAAACATCAGTTTTACATACCAATATTTAAGGAAGGTGGACTGGCAAAAGAGAGACTAATGCTGCTGGTAAACCACTCCTGTGGCCACAACTGAGGGTTCTATAGAGAATCCATATTCCTATCTATCTAGTACCATTGTGCTAGAAAAGAATACCTTATGCTACCACCTTTAAGAAAACCATCTTGCTGGAAAAGTGCACATATAAATAAATCATGTGGTAGAAGACTTTCTAAAAAAGAGACTTTACCAAGCACTGTGGCAATTTGGAGGGAGTTGACAATGCTTTGTGCAGTTGGGTTCAATTGAACTGTGTCTTATAGGATGACTAACAATATGCCAAATAGAGAAACACAGGAGCCAGCTAAGCAAAGAAAACAGCCTGAACAAAGATCTGATAACATTTAAAGGACTGGGATAGGCAGGAAAAGGCAGCTTGAGGAATGGCTTAAGAATTAGTGTGGCTACAATTTAGGATATAGGTTGGGGGTCATAACACCAGGAGATTTAGCCCACATGGACAGGTTGGCCAGATAGACCACCAGAGTAAAGCATTTGTACCTTACCATTTAGGTCACAGGTAGACCCTGATAATTTTTAAAGAAGGAAATACTGGGGCACCTGGGTGGCTCAGTCAGTTAAGCATCTGCCTTTGGCTCCAGTCATGATCCCAGGGTCCTGGAATTGAGCCCCACATTGGGTTCTCTGCTCAGTGGGGAACCTGTTTCTCTCTCTCCCTCTGCTTGTGCTCTCTCTCACTCTCAAACAAAATCTTTTTAAAAAAAAATACTATGATCAAATCCTTATTTTAAGGACATAAAAACATCAAAGTATAGTGTCAACTGAGACTCCAGTTGTTTTAGTGAGAATGTGCTAGATTGTGCTATGATAACAAACCCCAAATTTTAAGGACTTAAAACACATTTATTTTTCTCTCTCACACAGTGTGTTCCAAATGGGTCAGCAAGGGTTTTATAACACATAATCACTCAATATTCCATCTTGGAGCTGCACCATCTGGATAGAGCACAAGTCCGTCTAGTCAGGATGGAAAGAGAGAGTTAATCACACATCTTTGCCTCACTAAAAAAGAGCTAGAATTGTCGATGAGCAAATAGAATGTTTGGTGAGCCTTAACTGCCTCTAACCTGCCAGAAGAAAAATAATTTTAAAACTATCTGGATATGACAAAATAAAAGCCATTGGAGAGGTGGGAGGTAGGGTTAGATTGAAGCATCTGGAATTTGTAGGGCTCAAGCCAAGCAGCCATGGAAAAAATTGGTCCTTCTGTAACCTGTCCACATGCTTCCACTCTTCATCCTATCCCTGCTTACATATGGTTATCCACTACCCTCTATTGAGATAGTTGTAGATAATCAAGAAATAAGCTGATAAATATTCTAGGTCTAGTGGGGGCTGGAAAAACATGGTGTGTGGAGATCTAAGGCCATGGTGGGTTATTAACACCCACAATGTTTCAAAAGTGTGGGTTCCATTGTACCCATTTCCCTTTTCACCTCTATGCCCTATTTGTGAAAGAAAATAAAGTAGGCAACCTCTGGATGAGATAGGGAAGAACAGAGAAAGGAGCAAGAGAGAATAAAATATTATATACTGGATGAACACATAACACAATGTTTGCTTGTTTTTAAATTTTATTTTTTTCAGTGTTCTAAGATTCATAGTTTATGCACCACACCCAGTGCTCCATGCAATACGTGCCCTCCTTAATACCCACCATCAGGCTCAGTTAACCTCCCCACCTCCCTCCCCTCCAAAACTCTCAGTTTTTTTCTCAGAGTCCACAGTCTCTCATGGTTTGTCTCCCCATCTGATTTCCCCTAATTCACTTTTCCTTTCCTTCTCCTAATGACCTCTATGTTATTCCTTATGCTCCACAGGTAAGTGAAACCATATGCTAATTGACTCTCTCTGCTTGACTTATTTTACTCAGCATAATCTCCTCCAGTCCCATCCATCATGATACAAAAGTTGGGTATTCTTCCTTTCTGATGGAGGTGTAATATTCCATTGTATATATGGACCAAATCTTCCTTATCCATTTGTCTGTTGAAGGGCATCTTGGCTCTTTCCACAGTTTGGCAACTGTGGCCATTCCTATTATGAACATTGGGGTACACCTGGCCCTTCTTTTCATTATATCTGTATCTTTGGGGTAAGTACCCAGTAGTGAAATTGCAAGGTCATAGGGTAGCTCTATTTTTAATTTCTTAAGGAATCTCCACACTTTTTTCCAAAGTGGCTGCACCAACTTGCATTCCCACCAACAGTGTTAGAGGGTTCCCCTTTCTCCACACCCTCTCCAACACTTGTTGTTTACTGTCTTGTTAATTTTGGCCATTCTAACTGGTATAAGGTGGTATCTCAATGTGGTTTTGATTTGAATATCCCTGATGGCTAATGATGATGAACATTTTTTCATGTGTCTGATAACCATTTGTATGTCTTCTTTGGAGAAGTGTCTGTTCATGTCTTCTGCCCCCCCCCTTTTTTTTGGCATTATTGTCTGTTTTCTGAGGGTTGAGTTTGAGGAATTCTTTATAGATCTTGGATATCAGTCTGTAGTGTCATTTGCGAATATCTTCTCCCCTTCTGTGGGTTGCCTCTTTGTTTTGTTGACTGTTTCCTTTGCTGTGCAGAAGCCTTTGATCTTGATGAAGTCCCAAAAGTTCATTTTTGGTTTTGTTTCCCTTGCCTTTGGAGACATATCTTGAAAGAAGTTGCTGTGGCTGATGTTAAAGAGGCTACTCCCTACATTCTTCTCTAGGATTTTGATAGATAACTGCCTCATGTTGAGGTCTTTTATCCATTTCAAATTTATCTTTGATAACACAATGTTAATGGTAGTTGTTTGGAAGTAGTAAGATTATAGATTATCTTTTTCCTTTCTTTTCCCTCCTTTCTTTTCTGTATTTTCACATTTCAAAACTAAGTACTATTAGTTTTCATCATTGGGCAACTTGTTTTATTTAAAACATGATACAGAAGTTGTAGTGTTTATTCTGCCAATGGCTCTGTGAGATTGACACTTAAAATTTTGATCTGATGTTCTGCATTATGCAATGAAGAATAGAAAAGCTCAGCAAAAAACTCCTCGAACTTCTCGGTGAAACTTGTTTGGGACTCAGTCAAGGATCTGAGGACAGAGCTGGGCCACTGCCTAGGATGAAGATCTCCAGAAAGGGGCTGGAGACAGGCTTGGGGCATGCGGGGGTCATGGGTGCACCACTGTCCTGAGGCTGAATTGTTAGCAATAGAACCGGGTTCTGCTCTCCCAGGAACATATTTCTTCAGGTTGAGTCAACCTCTGAGTCTTCCATCTGTCAAGAGAAAATTCCCCCTACTCTTCCCATGATTAAATAATGAAAATAATACTATTGATTGTTAAGAGTCTTATATTGGTACGAATATTTTAAAAAACCCCTTTGTAAAGACCAGATGTGTTAATTATGTAATAATGAGCACGTATGACTGCAACAGGGAGGTACCATTAATCTGAACAGACATAAAGACAAACACTGGAAGGACAAGAAGTTTGGGTTCTGTAATTTATGCAATGCAAATTGTTTTCCTGTATGAATAAGGCCAGGATGATAACTTGTGGTTATGTCACTGTGAACATTCCTTCCCTCTGCATCACGGGAGAAGTTATGCAGTCATACTGATTCTCCAGCTGTTTCTAATCAGATTAAATGAAAACTTAAAAAAAAAAAAGACAACTGAACCCACACCATCTAAAGACTGTTCTTGCCTCAAGCAGCACTGGGGAAGTGGAATGTTCTTATCACCTACTTATAGCATATTTATTTCATTTCTGACAGAAAAACCTACTGAGAATCACTCATCAAGCAGAAGATCTCTCTCTGCACCCTTTGTCCTTTGTAGGTCCTGCTAGAGAGACTGTCAGCCAGGCCCAGACATTTAGTAGTGTCATTGAAAGAGGCCACATATGATAACAAAGGCCTCAGAAGACACCACAGATTCTGAATACCAGGCAGAGCCAAGAGGTAGTTTAAACACCAAGGTTAGGAAATACGTCTGTAAGTAAAAAAGCACAACATTTCTTCTGGTGAAATCTCAAAAAAAAAGATGCTAGCAAACTGTATTCTATCATGTTGTAAAGGAACAAAATTATAATGTTTCATGTGAATTGGTAACTGAAATGAGTGAGAGCACAGGCGAATCGGTGTCTGGTTTCAGTTCCCATTTATTGCGAGTCTCCAAGCCGGTAATCTTGCCTCTCTAAATATCAGTTTTCCTATCAGTGTAATCGGGACAGTACTTCTCTCATTGGAGTTTTGAGTGCTTGGCTCACAGTAAGTGAGGAAACAGAAGGATGGAAAATTTTCAGAGCCAGAGAAAGGCAGAATAAGGATTTAGCCTCATCTCCTTTGGATTCAGAATCTGGGCTCCCAACCTCTAAGTTGTAATGGAACCAAAAAGCCGATGTAAGAAAACATAGGGCTATTTTTCTGAACTAGAATAAGAAAGAATTCTTTAGTAGTATAAACAAATGAATAAACCATAAAGGAAAATGTATAGATTTAATCCAATGAAATTTTAAAACTTTTGTTTTTGTTCTTTATAGAACACTTTATAAAAGTTTAAGAGGTAAATAACCACTGAGCAAAACGTTCACAACATATATCGATTAATATCCTAAGTATATAAAAAAGCCAAGTGTTTAAGAAGATGAATAGTCAATTAAAAAAAAAGACAAAATACATATACTAAAAATGTACAAAATAAGAAATACAAATGGCCAGTAAACATGTAGGAAAATATTCTAAGCCAGAAAAATTGTTCAGAACAATTCACAGGTTGAGAGAATATCCACCTTCCCAGATAGCTTCTCTGATTCCCTTTTCTCCTCAGGCTTTCAGCTTGTCACGAGCTGGGAAGGTGAGGGCTCAGGCTCTAGGCACAGCTGATCAGGCTCCAGCACTCTCTCTTGCCACTCTCCTCCACATGGTGTAGTCCAGCCTGGGGGACACAGTAGACTTACGGCATTCTCAGATTTAATTTTCCTGATGTTGACTATTTGTCAGCTACTCTGCGGAGGCTTGAATTTTAATCATAGGTGGATGATCATTTAGCTAGTGAGTGAGCCTAACTGACTGCAAAGCATTGAAACAGACCCAGTTAACTGTTCTTCCCTGAATGTGCCTTGCTTTAGGATTTGGTGCCTTTGCCTTCCTTGTTTTTTACCCTCTTTGCTTCCCTTCTTCTTCACAAGGCCAAGTCCCAGCCCCACTTCCTCTGAGAAGCCTACACTGCCCATGGGTAGAGTACATCACATCATCTTTGTACTCTCTTCATACTTGATGTATGCAAAGCGTAACATGGAGGTTAAAGGCATAGACTCATGAACCAGACTGTCTGGGTTCAGTCCCAGTTCTGCCACTTATAGACGGTGTAACCTTGAGTCAGTCACTTCTCTGTGCCTCAGTGTCCTTATCTGTAAAATGGGGATAAAAATAACAACAACTCATGGGAATGTTATAAGCCTTAATGTAGTCAACAGGGTGCTTAGGACAGTGCCTGACACATGGTTAAGTGCCCTTTTATCATTCTCCTATAAAACTTCCCACATTTAATGGTAGTTAACTATTTATATGCAGAGCAGGACTGAAAAAAAAAAAAAAAGAGGACTACCAAAGCTCAGTTGTGCAGATGAAGTGCAGTTTCTTCAGTTTGTTTATAGATTTTTTTTAGACTTCCTCTCAATGGACAATTGCTATCTCTACTCCTCTTGCTCTAGGAGATAAAGCCACCAAATGTACTCCAGCTTTATTAACTGACTTTGATCCAGTATCTTAAATACATCATTGATAACATTGTCTTTGAAATCATTGCTTAGATTCTTATTTGCACTTCTCCAAACCCCACCCAACTCCTCAGGGTTGGCCTCTGAGTTTTTGGAGGAAGAGAGACTGTCCTGCCCTTGATGGGAGAGGGTAAAGACCTCTGATACACGTAATGCCTTCTGCTCCTCTCTCCTCCCTGCTGACAGGGCTGTGCTGGTCTTCCACCTGGGCCTGCCACTACTAAGCTCACACTCCCCTCTTGCTTGGCTCAGGAAGATGTACTGGCCTCTTCCTGCTGACTTAGCTCCACCAGCTGTGGCTTCCTCCAAGTCTCTGTCCTGTCTTCCATCCTGTCTTCTGTTCCAGGTGGTCCATCCCCAGCTCTCTTGCTGTTAGCTGTCTCTCAACTTCGTATCCCCACCACACCAGATGTGTGAAGTGCTCAGGAGCACAAACTAGACCCTTTCTTGGCCGGAACATGCTGCTCTGCCCTGATTTATGCCAGAACAACCAGACTCCTAAACTCTCCTCCCCACCAGTATTTCCAAATTCTATCAAACATACAACTACCTCTTTTAACCATCTTATTCCCACTATCACTGGGAGTAGAATGGGGACTTTCCTCCATTTCTTGGTTTGGTTGTCTCCCCACTGCCCCCACCCCTCTTACATGAAACTGGCCTGGACATCTGGCCTGGAACTCATTATAGCTTTCTTCCTTTCCTATCATATAGGAATACTGCCTGCCTTTCATGCCTATTTTGTAATTGAAAAATCTAATTCAAAAATCAGATTCATTAGGATCTAAATGTTAATGTTTTCTTTTCCCTTTGGCATTTATGCTGCAACAATTTAATTTCCCTCAGGGCTGACAAACAAAAGTTAAATAGAGTGAACTACCCCCTAACACACACACACACACACACACACACACACACACACACAACTGGAAACATCTGCCCCACTGTTTGAGATTGTTTCCCAGCCCCCTGAGGTCTGCAGAGACAGACTTCAACATATTCATTGAGCTGGGCTCAATGTCTGTCTCAATTTGAACACTGGCTTTACCACCTACCCTGTGACCTTAGGCAAGTTACTTGGCCTGAGTCTATTTTTTCACCTGTAAAATGCAGATAAGAATATAACTTAGGGGGTGCCTGGGTGACTCAGTTGGTGAAGCATCTGCCTTCTGCTCAGGTCGGGGTCCTGGGACGAGTCTTGCTTTGGGCTCCCTGCTCAGTGGGGTCTTCTTCTCCCTCTCCCTCTGCCTCTTCCCCCTGCTTGTGCTCTCTCTCTCACTCTCTCTCAAATAGATAAATAAAATCTTTAAAAAAAGAATATAACTTTGTGGGATTGTTTTGAGGGTTAAATAACTTAACACATGGAAAATTTTCAAAACAGTACCAGTAATTGCTCAAAAAATGAGACTCGTGGGGCACCTGGGTGGCTCAGTGGGTTAAGCCGCTGCCTTCGGCTCAGGTCATGATCTCGGGGTCCTGGGATCGAGTCCCATATCGGGCTCTCTGCTCAGCGGGGAGCCTGCTTCCCCCTTTCTCTCTCTGCCTGCCTCTCTGCCTACTTGTGATCTGTCAAATAAATAAATTAAAAAAAAAATGAGACTCGTTGCTATTAAACTCAGCACCTCTCCAGAGTGGTTTGTTCAGTAAATTTAATTGAAAGATCATACAATGAGCGAGTAACTAAATTTGGGGTCAATTCCAGGTCATGATCCCAGGGTCCTGGAATTGAGCCCAGTGTCGGGCTCTCTGCTCAGAGGGGAGCCTGCTTCCCCCTCTCTCTCCCTGCTGCTCTGCCTACTTGTAATCTCTCTCTGTGTCAAATAAATAAATAAAGTAAATCTTAAAAAAAAATGGGTATTGGGGGAGGATTCAAGATGGCGGAGAAGTAGGAGGCTGAGACGACATCAGCCAGCAGGAGATCAGCTAGATAGCCTATCAAACCATTCCGAACACCTACAAATCCAACAGGAGATCGAAGAGAAGAAAAACAACAATTCTAGGAACAGAAAATCGACCACTTTCTGAAAGGTAGGACCAGCGGAGAAGTGAATCCAACGCGACGGGAAGATAGACCCCAGGGGGAGGGGCCGGCTCCCGGCAAGCGGCGGAGCACAAAATCAGAACTTTTAAAAGTTGGCTCCACGGAGGGACATCACTCCAGAGGCTAAACTGGGGTGAAGACCTCACGGGGACAACGTGGACTCAGGTCCCACGGGGTCACAGAAGGATCGGGGGTGTCTGAGTGTCGCAGAGCTCACAGGTATTAGAGCGGGGAAGTCGGCTGCGGAGACAGAGCCGAGATTTCCTAGTGGTCTGTGACACGGGCCGGTGCTCTGTGACACGGGCCGGTGCTCTGTGCGAGGGGTCCCCACAAGATCCGGGGAGACTCCGACCCGGGAGAGCTCAGGGATCTACGGGGTCCGGAGACTACAGGTGGGACTCTGCCAGAGACAGAGACCCTTGGTCACAGGCTGGGTGAGCTCAGAGCACTCCCAGAAGCCAGTGAGACAGGACTGCTTAGGCACGATTTTCTCTGAGCGCGGTCTGCGGGTGCGCACAGTGTCTGTCGGCGGGCCCGCGGTGTCTGCTGGCGCGCAGTGTCTGCGGGCGGACGCGCGCGCGCACTCACCGGCGCAAACGTGGGCTAGGGAGACTGGAGGGATTAAACGCTTTTCTCTGAAGGCGCACTGAAGACTGGGGCCCCTAGCTCTCGGCTCCTCTGAACCGGAGATTGGGAGGCCGCCATTGTCATTCCCGTCCTCCAGAACTCTACAGAAAGCACGTTCAGGGAACAAAAGCTCCTGAAAGCAAACCTGAGAGGATTACTTAGCCCGGCCCCTGGTAAGGGCGGTGCAACTCCGCCTGGGGCAAAGACACCTGAGAATCACTACAACAGGCCCCTCCCCCAGAAGATCAAAGAAATACAGCCAAGACCAAGTTCACTTAACAAGGAGAACAGCGGATTCTTATCTGGACAAAATGACAAGGCGGAAAAACTCACCACAAAAAAAAGAACAGGAGGCAGGACCGAAGGCTAGGGACCTAATCAATACAGACATTGGTAATATGTCAGATCTGGAATTCAGGATGACGATTCTCAAGGTTCTAGCTGGGCTCGAAAAAGGCATGGAAGATATTAGAGAAACCCTGTCAGGAGAAATAAAAACCCTTTCTGGAGAAATAAAAGAACTAAAGTCTAATCAAGTTGAAATAAAAAAAGCTATTAATGAGGTGCAATCAAAAATGGAGGCTCTTACTGCTAGGATAAATGAGGCAGAAGACAGAATTAGTGATATAGAAGACCAAATGGCAGGGAATAATGAAGCAGACCAAAAGAGAGACAATCAACTACTGGACCACGAGGGGAGAATTCGAGAGATAAGTGATGCCATAAGACGAAACAACATTAGAATAATTGGGATTCCAGAAGAAGAAGAAAGAGAAATAGGAGCAGAAGGTATACTGGAGAGGATTATTGTAGAGAATTTCCCTAATATAGCAAGGGGAACAAGCATCAAAATCCAGGAGGCCCAGAGAACACCTCTCAAAATCAATAGGAATCGACCCACACCCCACCATCTAATAGTAAAATTTACAAGTCTTAGCGACAAAGAGAAAATCCTGAAAGCAGCACGGGACAAGAAGTCTGTAACGTACAATGGTAAAAATATTAGATTGGCAGGAGACTTATCCACAGAGACCTGGCAGGCCAGAAAGAACTGGCATGATATATTCAGAGCACTAAACGAGAAAAACATGCAGCCAAGAATACTTTATCCAGCTAGGTTATCATTGAAAATAGAAGGAGAGATTAAAAGCTTCCAGGACAAACAAAAACTGAAAGAGTTTGTAAACACCAAACCAGCTCTACAGGAAATATTGAAAGGGGTCCTCTAAGCAAAGAGAGACCCTAAAAGTATTACCAGAAAGGAACAGAGACATTATACAGTAACAATCACCATACAGGCAATACAATGGCACTAAATTCATATCTCTCAATAGTTACCCTGAATGTAAATGGGCTAAATGCCCCAATCAAAAGACACAGGGTTTCAGAATGGATAAAAAAACAAAACCCATCAATATGCTACCTACAAGAAACTCATCTTAGACCTGGAGACACCTCCAGATTGAAAGTGAGGGGGGTGGAAAACAATTTACCATGCTAATGGACATCAGAAGAAAGCTGGGGTGGCAATCCTTATATCAGATCAATTAGATTTTAAGCCAAAGACTATAATAAGAGATGAGGAAGGACACTTCATCATACTCAAAGGGTCTGTCCAACAAGAAGATCTAACAATTTTAAATATCTATGCCCCTAACATGGGAGCAGCCAACTATATAAACCAATTAATAACAAAATCAAAGAAACACATTGACAAGAATACAATAATAGTTGGAGACTTTAACACACCCCTCACTGAAATGGACAGATCATCCAAGCAAAAGATCAACAAGGAAATAAAGGTCTTAAATGACACACTGGACGAGATGGACATCACAGATATATTCAGAACATTCTACCCCAAAGCAACAGAATACACGTTCTTCTCTAGTGCCCATGGAACATTCTCCAGAATAGATCACATCCTGGGTCATAAATCAGGTCTCAACCGGTATCAAAAGATTGGGATCATTCCCTGCATATTTTCAGACCACAATGCTCTGAAGCTAGAACTCAATCACAAGAGGAAATTTGGAAAGAGCACAAATACATGGAGACTCAACAGCATCCTTCTAAA